>JALRMM010000111.1:78857-95913 GCA_026122155.1 Zymoseptoria crescenta | reverse complement strand
CTCCGCTCCGACCCAACCGGTACCCCACCTCCACCCCAAGCCCCCCCCCCCCCCCCCCATCCCCCCCCCCCCCCCCCCCCAAAACCCCCCAACCCCCCCCCCCCCCCCCCCCCGTACAGCAATCGCTCTACACAGCAACCCCGTAGTGGCCCTTCCTCTCCCAGCACACCACAACCCCCACCGCGCGCCCTCCCACAACCTGCCGTCTCTCGCCAACTCTCCACCCCTCCGCTCTCCGACCCCGCCAACCTCCACCCTGGCATCCCTCCAACCTCCACCAACCCCCCGGAAACCCTCCCCCGTCCGCCTCGCCCTGCCACGCGTCGCGCCAATTGTTGAGGAGAAGGAAGAAGCTCATCCGGCGATAGCAAACCTCCCACACTTCGGTCCGAGCACACCTCTCTCCTCCTCCTCCTCTTCTCCTCCGCCGCCACTTTCTCCGCTCAAGGTCCCGACCGCGCCAACGACCCGCCTGCAGACCCTTCAAGTCCTCCGCACGGCGACGAAGAGGCGGCGAGCTGCAATGGCTCATTTTGGCTCGGAGGCGAGAGATGGGCGCACACGAGGTGAAGGGATTTAGCTTCCCGTGGAGGAGTTCGCCGGGGTTTGGTTTCGGGTTGTCCTTCCTCTCCGTCACCCCGCTTTCTGGGCGGGAGAGACGATGAGAAAAGTCCCCTTGGGGAATGTGAGCCTTCAATAGCCTTCGATGAAGAATGGCTTTGGCTGTGGTGATCGAGCGATCTTTGTTCCACTGTATCTCTGTGTTCTTTTGGAAGAGCCCCCGTGTCCCCCTCAAGCTGCTTGCCGCGCGAGCGTGTGGTCGCCGTCGTGCCTGTTGTCAGTACCGTGCCTGTTGTCAGTACCGTTCCCGTTCGTTCTTTAGTATACCTGTGGGGAACTTTGGGGACCAACAAGTACCCTAGTGATGATTGAGGCGGTGTGGACGATCACAGAAGAAAAAAGAAAAAGTACAAAGGAAAAAGAACTCCCGAGGACAGACGGCGCCAGATCTCGCGTATGCACGCACGCAAAGGCAGACAGCACAGACAGCGTCTCCTCGTTAACTTTCATCAACCACTGCCCCATGTCTTTCGCAATGCTGTCATCTATCTTCTCCTCATGGTCTGTCCTTTGCGGCGCCGTCGTCCTGTGATCATGTCAACTTTTGGCATCTTAATAGTACATGGGTATCGTGCCGTGTCAAAAGACAAGCAAAAGCAAAAAAGCACAAACATAATCATGCACGCAATGGCATTGAAATCCCACTCACGAAACCCGTTGTCCGTTGTCCGTAATCCGTGATCCGTAATCCGTGATCCATCAGCCGTGCAGGCGTCTCAGATCTTCCACGTCCCAGATCCCGATTCACGCAATGGCCAGGTCAGGTCGTGGCAGGTCAACTCGTTTCAGATCCGGACATTCGGCAATGGCTGGCTCAAGTCAAGTCGATGGGATTCCCTTGGAGTCCACTGGTCTTTTGCTTCTTGGCCTTTCCCTTCTTACGGGAGTGAGATCCAGAGGCAGCAGGCAATGGACGTGGCAGAGAATCCCTATTCAATGTCAGTACATGTTCAAATTGCCTCCAACCTCAGGCCCAGCCTGCCCATGGCGGCGCTGGTCCTGGTGGAGGAGGAGGGGGGGTGTCGTCAGGAGGAGGAGGGGGGATGTCATCAGGTGGCGGCGGTGGCGGAGGCTCATCTTGTGGTGGAAGGGGTGCCGCTAGTTGAGCCTGCCAGGTTGGGTGAATCGCGTTCTGAGATCGAGCCCGGTTCCATGGGTACCGTGCCTCTCTCTTGAGACGAGCCTGGTCGTCATAGTACCGCTGCCACGCCTGCCACCAATCTTGGTAGTAAGTGCGAGAAAGAGCATACCCTTGTTGAGCACCGCTACCGTAGTAGCCAGTGCTGTTGCCAGGATCCGTGCCATGTGGAAGTCGCTGTGGGAGTGGATGCTGCATCTGTTGTGGTGGGAGTGAATGCTGCATTTGTTGTGGTGGTGGCACGTTGTTGTAGGATTGTTGACCGCGCGGTGGTCCGGAAGGATTGCGGCCTTGGCCACGAGGGAACATGTGCGGCTGCATGTAAGATGATGGCAGCGGGGCGTTGTTGTGTTGCTGCCTCTGCCGGGGAGGTGGGCTGCGCGACCATCGGTCCGATCGATACCGGTCACGGTCCTGGTACAGATCGTCGTTGTCACGATCACGCTCGTAGCCTCTTGAAGCATTGCGCGCTGGGCGGTGGGCATCTGGCGCTATGTAACCATAATCGTAGCGATCGTCTCGACGACGCAGTTCAGCATGGTGATCATTGACGTAAGGAGATGGCTCGCGGTGATGCGATTCGCGTGCTGGAGGTCCACGCCCGTGATAGGCAGGCTTGAGATCTCTCGCCGCGAGCTGGAGACGATCACGCTGAGAAAAGAAAGAAGTGTAGCTGCCGCCGAGGATGCATCCCAGAATGCTGACGTTGGGATCCCTGTCCTTGCTGATTTGATGTAGGTGCTTCTGGATCAGCGACAGAGCACTCCGAAAGTAGCCAAAAATGTCGCCGACTCTCTTCGAGCCACCAGAGATGTCGTTGTCGGGACGGTTGGGATCGATGATGGTCAGGCCTGTGGCGTTGATTCTGGCGCGGCCGCCGCGACCGCGGTAAGTCAACTTGTCGATATATCTCGGAGGATTCATCTCGATGCCGACATTGGCAAGAACAAATTTGTTGCCGTAGAGGTCGAAGAAGTTGAGCAGAAGCTCACCGTAGCGGCCTTCCACGTCACTCATCGCACGATCGCTTGGCGGCTTCAGCTGCAGCATGCTGACGACCAAGCAGATGATGGTGAAGCCACCGATGCCACCGCTGTGGACCTCGTTCATGTTCCGCATGAGGAGAAATTGCTTGATGATGGTGACGAGAATGGGCATCTCGGGGAACTGTTCCTTCCAGGCCTTGAATGTCTCAATCGCGCGGAGACCTGAATCATTCTCGAAAGAGATGTCGACCTTGAGGCCCGTTTTCGCATCGATGAACTTGATGATTGGAACCTTGGCTTTGCCGATGACAGTCACTGTTCCTGGAACGGCGATTCTAGACTGGATCAAATAAGTCTGGAGTTGTCGCATTTGACTAGTGGACTGACAGAACGCTGCCCGACCACCTCGCAAGTAGTTGTCTGAGACCGCGACAAGGTCCATGTCAGAGTTTGGGAGGTAGAGGTTCGAAGCGAATGACCCGAAGCTCTTGATGGAAACACTGGTAGGATTGTTTTTCCAAGTCTTGAAGATCCGGTCGACGCGGGCGATGAGGTCGAGACGGCATTCCTCCTCGAAAGCGGTTGGTCGGACAAAGTCGTAGAATGCAAGTATCTCCTTGTGCAACCTACTTGAGACTTGTTAGCTTCAATGCTTGAGGGACGTCAGATGACTGGCGTCAGGTGACTTACTGGAGACCAACGTACGCTGTAAATGTGACATTCCCTTCGTCAACGTTCCAGGGCGTTGGGTTGGATCCGTCTTCCTGCCATTCCTCGACGATGTAGCCGGCGACATCGCTGCTCTGCCTGTCGTTGCGCTTGCGCTTCGTACCGGTGATGAGGCGGTCGACAGCGTATGCATCATCCATCTCGGAATCTTGCAAAGCCTCGGCAGCGTTACTGGGAGGCGCAGGTGGAGGAAAGCTGCTGCTGCTGGACGGATGGTTGCCGAACTTGGGTGTGACGGCGAAGCCAAGGTCGACACCAGCAGGTTCAGCAATCTCACCGTCCTCATCGATTTCGCCTTCGGATCGGGAGCTGTCGTGGAGTTGATGATCTTGCTGTTGGTCTCGAAGTGGAGCGCCTTGCGGTGGCACGTGTGGGCGATCGGCTTGATGGTGCGGCTCCTGCAGTATCTCTTCATAGTCGTCTGGCTCGACCTGCTCGACTTGTTCACCCTCTTCCTCCTCCTCGTCCTCTTCAAAGTCATCGAAAGAGATGAAGTCGGCGTTTTCCTTGATCGCATTGGTGCTGGCATTTTGAGCAGCAGCCTCGACCTTTGCCTTGCGAATCGTCTGCACAATGTCCTTCTTGGGCGCCACGCTGAAGTCGGTAGGCGGCAAAACCGTGTAAGGGTCAGGGTTGGACCACTTCGGCACAGAGTCGCCTGCAGCAGGGTCGACTCCGGTTCTCGCGCGCTTGTGACGAGGTGCATCATCTTGAACGTCACCGCCGGTGCTAGCGGCGTCCGAGTCATCCTCGCTGGAGACGTACTCGATGTATTGTGACTTTGCTCCTTCATTCATGCCCTCCATCAGCTCGGGTGTGGTGGCGCGATCGTTGTTCTTGAGCAAGTCTCGGGAGTGCGCCGGTCTTGGAAAGAAGCCACGACCGCGGCCGCGAAATCCCGGACCGCCACGGCCTCGTCCATGTCCACGGCCACCCTCGTTTCGGCGCGGTCGATTCTTATTCGGTGGCGCATTGACGGGTTGGAAGCGTGGAGCTGGTGGACCACCGGCTTGGAAGGTGAAGTTCTCTTCAGCGCGGCGCGGCGGTGGTGCGTGGGTATCGTGGGCGGCGCCGCGAAAGGTGAAGCCGCTGTCGTTGTTGTCGTATGTGCGGCGGGGAGGCGATGCGCGGCGTGAGTAGTCATCGTATTGGTCGCGGTAGTCACGACGCTCGTCTGGTCGATAGCGGTCGCCCATGCTGGCGGCGGGTCGATTTCTCGAGGGTGTTGCACGTGGGTGGTGAAGTCGAAGGCGATTGTGAGCTGTGCGCAGCTGCGCGGTGCAACCAGACAAAGGACGCCTTGAACGCCTGAACAATGCGCGATCACTGTTCGGTGACGCGTGGGTGGAATTTGACGGGTGCGCGCGAGCAGGAAAGTGTTCCTGTCGCAATGTTGTGGTGGTGTCGCGAGCGTGAAGTTCGAGGATCATCAACAGAAAGTCGTGAAAACAATTGGAACTCATGACGCTGGCCTTGGCATTCGTGCAAGGGTCACATCTCCCCCCCAATCCGCGTCCTCGTCTTCCTCTTCTTCAAAGGCCATCTGCGGGCATTGAAGATTGGACGTAGTGACTGCGGTAGGTCCACTCGTGTCTACGCTATACTGCTGCTAATCGAGACATTCACTTGATCCACCGTGGATAAGGCACTCATGGAGCGCACAGTTCAGCTCTTTACGTGCAGCTCAGCTCTGGAACATGCGTGCTTGGTAAGGTGAGTGCATCGATGAAGATGACACGGCAGCCGCGCCTCTTGTTACTTCCATCCCAAACCTCCTCGTCCACTCTCCTCTTCCTATTCTACATCATCCTCGTTCTTACAACACCATGCCAATGGCAGAAGAAACCAAAACCATCAAAGCCAGCTGCCTGTGCGGCATCTTCAGCCACAACATCACTCTCGCACTCTCCGCCTTTCCTCTTCACGGCCATATGTGCCATTGCACGAGCTGTCGCCGCACGACGGGTGCTTTAGCAAACACTGCGGCCTTCCTTCCCGAGTCATACAACCCTGCCCAGCAAGTACTCGATAAGCTCAGCACGTTCGCCTTCAGCCAGCGGGCTACAGTATACTTCTGCCCCACCTGTGGCGCTCAAGTCCTAGGTCGATATCTTGTCAGCGGCGAGGGTGAAGAACTGAAGTTCGGCTGGAACGTCTGCTCCGGAGCACTGGACCAGCTGGATGGTGTGGTGGAGTTTGGGGCACATACTCGGATTCAGGATACCATTGACGGTGGTTTTGCCATTTTCCTACCCTCTGTTGACAGCAAAACGCTGGCACGATGGCCGGTGAACTATCATCAAGGCGAACAGCTGCCTCTCGAATGGGATGCTCGCGAGCGGGAAGCGAACATGCATCCTCCAAAGGACATGTTACACGGCTCCTGCAAGTGCAAAGGCACGTAGTTCTACATTGCCCGCCCTTCGACTCGCTCAGCATTGACCGGCAAGTTCTGGCCCGACACCCCACCCGACGACTATCCAGGCTCCGAACTCCCACCGGAGAGCGAGACGCATTGGCTTCGAGACAACCGCACCAAATTCTCCTGCGCTCCCTGCGTGTGCAACTCCTGTCGACTCGCCTCTGGCATGGAAGTCACCACCTGGGCATACGTCCCTCCCTGCGACATTTTCCTGGACGCAGAAGGCAAGACGCCGGCTCCTCACTCGCTAGATTTTGGGTCTGTGAAGCACTACAATTCCTCGTCTGGCATTCATCGATATTTCTGCGGAGAGTGCGGTGCTACGCTGTTCTACAACGCTGACGACAGGAGACACTACACTGACATTGCCATGGGAATTTTGGATGCGCCGGAAGGTGCTCGAGCGGACAGTTGGTTCAGCTGGCGGACTAGTGGGGTTGGTCATTCCGAGGATGCCAAGGGCAGGGCGGAAATTCTGGTGAAGAGTATTCAGAAGGGTTTCGAAGAGTGGCAGGAGGTACAGAGAAGGGCACGATCAAAAGCCGGCATTCCGGCAGTTTGAGCTCAGAGAGTGTTAGAGGAGCGCTTCCAGTCGTATGGAGGGATTGTACTTCACAGGAAAAGACCAGCATAACGAAACAACCACATTGTCCTACCTGAAACGCTTCCACTTCTTCCGTCGTACAGCGCGCGTACGACTGTCGATCCCTTTCTCGCATGTCTCTGAGTCTGGTCAAGAACAGGGCCGTCACCATCGCTTAGCACTTGGCTTTGGTCCGATGCACAGCGTCATTCGCCGCACCCGAGTCTGCTCCACTCGTCCGAAGTCCGATGTACGGTAGCGAGGTAGGCATCGCCAGACGCGGAAATCGTGTCGTTCCCACCCCGATCAGGCGTATCTCAAAGGCGCTGTTCTTCGTGACCACCGATGCCCTTTACATCCATCGGCACACGTCAAAGGCATTTGACTTTCATGCACTGCAGATCTGCCAGGGTGATCCTCGGATGGCTTGAGTTTGACTAAGCAGCGAGCTACCGCCGCGCTGGGATCAAAACCGCCAGCATTTTCCCATCGGTGCCGAACTTTGCTCATGCACGTCGGGCTTTCCGTGCAGCGTCTGGATAGAACTACTGCACTGTGGCCATTCGGTGACGGAGAGACGAGATCATCGGTCGTTGTGAGGACCACAAGCTCCGGCTGGAGTTTCCAGATCAATCCGAAACAAGTCCCAACAAACATGGACGACAACAGCGGGCCAAAGCGCGATAACCACACTCCCAGCTGTGCGGTCTGGTATGTATAAGCAAATGTCCCAGCTACCGAAGACGGACCCCAATCTCGGTATCGAGACAATCTTCGCCCATGCATGCAGTGTTTCCCGAGACTAATCCTTTATTGCTCGCTTCCCAGTCAACGTCGAAAAGTCAAGTGCTCCCGGACGTATCCTTGCACGGCATGCACAAAGTCGGGTTTGGACTGCACCTTCCCTCCGCCGAGGAAACGAGCCAAAAGAAATCCTCCTGCATCCACGACTTCGGGCACCTCGTCGCCAAATCGAACTTCTGCAGATGCAGCACGACCGCATACTAGCCATGCCAAGTCGGCATCGGTGAACATCAAAGACCATGCCTCGCCGGATTCATGCGGGAGTACAGTCGGTACTGCTGCAAGCACAAACACTAACACAGCTCGTCTGGTTTCCGACGGAAGATATGTGAATAACCATCTCTGGAGTGCCATCGCTCCTGACCAGCCTGCCGGAGATGACTCGCCGAGACCTGGAAATTCTGCGGACATACATTCGAACTCGGCCGACTCACGACCCGGACAGGCGGTGAATGACCGCACAGGTTCCTACACATCCAATGGAGATGATATGAGCGATGGACGAAGCTTTGTATTCGGCGGGAGCAGTTCATCGTCGAACACCATTCTGCCATTACCGCCAACACACATTGTCTACCTATGGCAGACATATGTCTCCAATATAGACCCAGTGATGAAACTCTCTCACGCACCTTCAGTCCAGCACATTGTTCTCGGCCAGATCGGTCGACCCGCACTCGGCCGTAACGAGCAAGCGATGGCTTCGGCTGTCTACTTCATCAGCGCCGTATCCCTGTCCGACGATCAGTGCCGCCGAGACCTCCAAGACACCCGCGCGAACATCTTGACCAAATATCGCCACGCCTCCGAAGCCGCCCTCTCCGCCGCAGGTTTCATCACCACGACTGATACCCTCGTCCTCCAAGCCTTCGTCCTCCACCTCACCGCCCTCCGCTCCATCGGCGACTTCCAAACAGTCTGGTCCCTCCTCGGTCTCGCCATCCGCGTAGCCGGCACAATCGGCCTCGCCCGCGACGGCACATCCTTTAATCTCTCCCCTTTCGAGACTGAAATGCGGCGCAGGTTGTGGTGGGCACTCGTCTATTTCGACGGTCGCATGGCGGAAATCGTCGGCCAAGAAGGCGATCTTATGGGCATCGACTTCGAAACCGGATTCCCCGCAAACCTCAACGACAGCGACTTGTTCCCCACCATGTCCCGCCTTCCTGAATCTAGTCGCGGGCCCACCGAGTCGGTATACCTACAAGCCCGCGTACTGTCCTGCTCCGTTGCACGGAGTCTACAACGCATCGCCTCCCCACAAGGAACATGGCGCAATCTCCGCGACGCCGACATGCCCGTCTCCGAGAAAATCGAAATAATGCAACGCATCGAGCGACGCTATCAAGAAGAGATCCTCGGACCCTGCGACCCCACCGTTCCACTACAATGGCTCAGCATCAACACAGCCCGCACCTTCGCCACCAAACTCCGCCTCGTCGCCCGTATCCCCGTCGTCGACATCGACCGTGAATGGGAAACCCCCGACGGATGCTCCGAGAACGCATTCATCCTCTCCATGGACCTCCTCCAAATTCAACTCGACCTGTGGCTGGAACCGAGTGTGCAGCCGTGGCGATGGCACTGGCAGGCCCATTTCCAATGGTATGCGCTCGTCACTTTGCTGAAACAAATTCGATATCCGCGAACCGGGCAGAGTGTGAGTCGAGCCTGGGCATTGATCAAGAAGGCGTTTGAGATCATCATCCCGACGCTTGAATTGGGGAAGAGGAAGAGTTTGTTGTTGGATGGGATTCATGGGTTGTTGAACGCGGCGAAACGGTACCAGAAAGAGACGTCTGCGCCGGTGGATCAGAAGCCGGTTATGCATGCTAACCAGTACAGTCGGCATGTCCTGCCTAGCCCGCCTTTCAAAGCGACCGTGGGTCCCGCATACGGCAATGTTGGGAGCGGCTACGTGGGAAGCGGCTACGCCCAACGACCCGCTCCTACCAACATGAACATCATGCCCGCCATCGAAGTCGGCCGCATCCCGACTCCGCCGAATTTCTCCGGTGGGAGGAATATCCTCACGCCGGATCCGGTGATGGGGATCGATCTGGAGGCGATCGATTGGGTGGAGTTTGATCGGTTGGCGGAGGAGTTGTGTCAGCAAGGGGTGGATTTGACGTAGAGTTCGAATGGAGGGCATTTGCGAGAGGGTGTGGTGGGTTCTGCTACGAAGCGGCTGCAGAGGACGGCGGTGTGCAAGCTGGCTATCTGCTCCGCTGCAGCCGATGTACTTCTCGACGGGGCCACTCTACAAGTACCCACTCAAAGCTCTCGCACGGATCGGTGTGGATAGTTTTGGTTGTCGGCGGCGGTTTTTCCAGCAGACGAGATTGATCAGGCTTGGCCAGACTGGAGATCGACACCACTCTTCATCCTACTCTTTTGGATTTTTGAAGAGAACGGAAACGGTCGCACTCGACGCTGCGGGGCCAAACTACACCTGACATTCACTCAGCACGAGACACCCAGAACAGAACTCGTCGACATTTCGATTGAATGAACGCCATTGAAGCCGTCTACATCGACGTCTGCAAACGCCTCCGCGAAAAGCTTCCCGCGATGGACTTTGGGTCAACCGCAGGAAGGCGAAAGGGGCACGCCATGAGCGTTGGGCGGTCATCGTACTCCGCCTGTTCAGAGAAAGAATTACGACACGACCGCGCGGGAAACATTCAGAATTCTCCCCCGTCCTCCTGCTCATTGCTGCTCATCCCACCCCTCCATGCCTTCCTCCACTCCCAGACCGTCCCCTCCGACCGACCCTGCGCTCCTTCCCTCCCCATTCCAAGCGTTCCACTCACTCTCTCCTCTTCATCCACATTTCAAGAACCGCCCGACAGAAGTTCGACAATTCTGGGGATCATCGCCATTACCACGAGCTGGCGGAGGTCGAAGTGTCGATGGTTGGCTCTGCCTCTGGCTCTGGGTTCCGCGCGACGACCTTGTCGTCAGGACCAACAGCGGTGTGGACCACACTTGTGCCGGTGCGGGTCCGAGTGGGGCTCTGGGTCGGGCACCCATCTCTGCGGCATCGGCTATGGCTCTGGGCCCCGCGCGACGACTCCACAACCCTCGGAATGCTCGCGGCTACACCGAGCTTCGGGATCGGAGTTTTGGATTGAAGATCGGAGCCGGCGCATGCTTGGAGTGCGAGGATGAGTTGCCGAAGCGACGGTGACGGAGAGGGCCTTTCATGGTGCTGATGTTTGTCGTGGATGGACTGTGTTGGTGGCGGCTCTGCTGTGGTCGTTGACTTGAGAGACGACTCCAGAGTTCGCTGGCTGTGGTTTTGCTTTGAATGGTAGCTTGCCCTGATCGTGGGGTGGTGGTTCGAAAGGAAGAAGTTGAAGTGTTTCCGCACCGCATTTTATATCGACCGAGCGGCTTCTGGCGGAGCTGCTGGGACAGTGAAGTGACCCTGGTATTCGGGTTCTTGACGCTGAATGTTGACAACTGTATCGGTGCTCCATTGAAGGTTGGAGCACTTGCCCCCTCCACCTTGAATTTGAAGGTTTTTGTTCGCGAAACGTTGGGCAGCTCCACCACGTGTCGTCAGCTTGTTACGGCTGCTCTGGAGAAAGCCCCATGGAGTCCGATGACCAGTGTACCCGATACAACTGCTTACATCGTCCTCTCGATCGAGACCTCTTGCAAGTATGCATCAACGACCCGTTCAACACCAACCGGCGAGGTCTAGATGCTTCTATAATGCAGCTCAACAGCACAAAGGAGTGTCCGGCGCAGGAGGCGATGCCGACGTTTTACCAGCCGAGGGAATTGGAAACGTTTCGTCGATGCCAGCCGCAAGCGAGCATCGATCGAGTTACTGGCGTACGCACTGCTTCCCATGTGCCATCCACGACTCGTACGGTACAATTCTCCAGGGTCGCGCACTGGACTTCGCGGTCCATCGGAGGTCAGGGAGTTGAGTCGAGCGGACAGCACCGTATCCACGATCCGGGCGTCCTGACCGATGGCACTGGACGAGCAGCATCGCTGTTTGCCTTGTTCAGGCGAAGCTAGCAGCTCTCTCAAAGCTCAACTTCTCGTCTACAGACGTAATCAAGGAAGCAGGTCTCGATACGTTGCCAACGCTTCTTCCTGCACGTTTCTTCATGCAACTGGCCGTGGGCACATGTCCAGTGCTCCTGTTGCGTGCAGAGGAGAGACGTCACAGACGCAGGCACGGATGTCCGCACGAGGGCGGCAGGCGTTCCCCGAGGACTGAGCCTATCGTATTTGAGGATATTTGGGAGTGCGGATGAGGTTGGAAGAAGACGCAAATACAATGTTGATCAACGGGAAAATGCGTAGATCGGCGCATGGAAGAGAAATCGGCGTGGTGATTCACGGACGGGTGTCATCGATGCAGACTTATCAAGCCACAGGGACTGTGATGAGTTGCTCCCGCAAAACAAGGGGAGATGTACGCAGAGTGAGAAACGTATGCCGTCCCGAGACTCGTGTTTCAAAACTCGACCTGCCACATCACCATTTCCTTCACCATGCAAAGCTCACGATCCTTCCTTGCCTCCAATCACGCTGATTACCCTCCAATACAAGTCCAAAACCTCTGCCCAAAAAGGCGAATGGAAAAGACCTCCGACGCAACTCCTCCTCCCTCGTCCCTTCCCACTTCACAATACGAGGGTGCGTAGATGAAGCTTGTTGCGACCGGCACTCCGTTCGGAACAATCGCTCTGCGTTCCAGGCAACATAACGGCGGCAACGCCAAGCGATACTCCGGGTACGTTTCGACTCGGGATCGGGTGTATGGCGCCGCAATGCTCGATCATCTTAACCAGTCCACACCGATGGCTGAGCTTCCTCTTCGAGCATCCTTTTGGACACACTCTTCTGGCTGAGGTAGGTCCTGGCTCGGAATGCTCGGACTGCGTTCTGGGAAAGCAATGGAGCTCACCTTGACTCTTTGCTGAAGACGACCACAACGCCGAAAGATGTTCCAGGTATATCTCACGCTTTCGAGGTGGTGTCCTTGGCGCCGCAATGCTCGATTGTCTTCGTCGTCTGACACGAACATCCAAGTTCCCAGTCCATGAGCCCTGAAGCTGGAGTCTTCGCTGGAGCTCACCTTGACTCTTTGCTTACAACAACGACAACGCCAAGTGATATTCCAGGTATATCTCACGCTTCGAGACCGTGTCGCTTAAATGGCGCCATGCTTGATCATCTTCGTCGTTCAACATGAACAGCCAAGTTCGCCCACTCCCGGGATCCGCATGCTGAAGTTCTTGCAGGGACAGACAGCTTCCGGTTACTGTGACTAGGTCTGGGACGCGGAATGCTCGGTCCTCAACTCCAGAGGGAATCGATGGAGCTCCCCTTGCCTCTCCTACCCCCGACAACGACGTCAAGCAACACCTCCTCCGGACCTACAAAATGAACGGATTACGAGCAACAAGCCCTCTTCTTCGCAAGGTCAATTTCTCGCCCTACTGCTGCCCAACAATTTCGAAACTTTTGCAAACGATACTCAAGAAGATATTCTGTCGTTCTATCAAATCAGAGACGGGTTAGATGTGGTACGTTGTGCTTAAAGGCAAGTGTAAACTGGCGTTGACTTCGCCAGCTGATCCGATTGTTTTGTCGGTCCGGAGACCTAACCTCTCCATCGTGTTCTTCGCACCGCAAAGCTCGATCTGCTTACCCCTCGGTCGCTGACGGCCAAGCCCTTGGTCCTGGAAATGGGAATCCTGGCTGGTGAATCCAGTTCCCGCTTTTCCTGGATAGGTTGGGCATCTCCTCTCTGTCCCATCGGTGCTCGAAGAACATTGTTTCTGCCGACGTTACTCGCTATTGGAAGACTTGTTGGATCGAAACAACACCTCGCGAACCCCCGTCCGTCCAGCGACGAAAGATTGTTCATTCAAGCAAGTCAGCCACGCGAAGTGAAACCCAACAGACAGCTCACTCCCTCTCAACCCTCACCTCCCCAAACGTAACCTCACTCCCTCTCAACCCTCACTTCCTCAAACGTAACCTCAATCCCCTTCCCCTCTTCCTCCCCCTCTTCCGCAGTCGGCTTCGCCGCATACACCCCCACCCAAATCTCACTGTCCTCCCTCCCCTCCATAAACGCCCACTTGACCTGTCGCATCGGTTTGAGGACCTCTTCGCCCGTCTGCGCGGCGTAGATCCAGAGTGTCGTTCCGTCGCGGACGAAGCGGAATTTGGCTTTTTGGTGGTGGGTCGGGGACATGGGGGAGAGGGACCTGGCACGGTTTCTTGCTCAGTGGTGCTGCTGCGATGGGAAGGGCTGTTGGGAAGAAAGGGAGCGAGGGGGGTACGCGGGGGGGGGGGGGGGTTTCTCCTTCATTTTTAACTTGTTGAGAGAGAGCCAGAGCGAGCGACGTACCAATCCGAATACCGATCCGTCCCCACGATCCCCAGCACGGAAGACGTCTCGAAGAATTCAATCCCGGCTTTGATGTGCTTGATGCCCTTGACCCTCGCACTGGGCAACTTGGCCGTCGTCCCGCCTTGATCCCCGCCGTCCGCGTCCACGGCGTTGGGAAAGGCGAGGAACAACCCCCCTTGATCATACTGGGTTTTCCAGGGCTATATTAAACCCATGAGATATGTGTTAGCAACAACATCCAATCTATCCGTTCATCGTCCAACACCCCATCACCCTTATTAGCAATCACACTCATCCCTCCCCGACCTTACACCTCCCATCCTCAACGTCCATCCTGTCCGGAACAAGTAAAAGTGTGGGGTTGGTTATGAGTGGACAGATAGCATACCGCGAAAACCGTCCCCTCCACCATCCGGAATTCCCTCGCCGACATCCGCTGAAACACCATCGGCGCGTTGAACACGTCGTCGTCGTCGCCGCGGCGCCAGACGTCCGTGTGAGGTGGGGCGGTGATGGTGAAGGATGAGGAGATATCTTTGGGGAGGGGGGCGCCGTGGAGGGTTTGCCATTCGGAGGAGGGGGAGGGCTGTTCGGCGGACATGATCAAGCCGATTTTTTGAGATACGGTGGTTTTTCTTGCTTTTGTGTCTCTCGTTGGGGTGTTGGAATTTGGAGCGGGGAGGAGGGGGAGGGGGGTGTTTTGTAGGTGGCTGTCGTTCTTGGTCTGTCTTTGCTTCTTTTGTTCTCAGGGTCGAGTGAGGTGTGGAACTGTGAGGTTGTTGTTGTTGTTGTTGTTGTTGTTGTTGTCTATATATCTCTCAGAGTCGCTTCACGAGGAAGGGGTGGCCGCGGTATATATTGACGACATCTTCTGTAGATCGAACGCTACAAGGTACCTTACCTCCGCAGAGGTGGCTGGAAAGAGACGCGAACCCGCCCCCCGCCCACTCGCGGCTAAAAGCGGGCGAACCTCGCCGAAAATACCTCATAGCGTCGAGAGGTGAAAGTAGACGTGTAGTACGAAGGAGTTAGTTTTTAGTAATGCATAGCGCTAATTCCTTAGCATCTCCTTCTAACTATTACCGAGTCTTAAACACACTAGCTACACACTAGCTAAAACAGCGTATTTGAGACTCGGTAATAGTTAGAAGGAGGGAGTATATTATATTTATAGTATAGCTCGTTTTAAGAGGTTTTAAGAGGTTTTAAGGTATATCTACCCGTGCTAGTAGTTACCTCCTTAATCCTTTAAACAATGCCTTATCTTCTTATCTAGTAGACTATTAATCTATTACCTTATAACATATATATTATTATTACTAAGCTCTTACTATTTAGAATACTACTACTCTATATACTATTCCTCGTTTGTCGACGGTAGCTAGTCCTTTATAATATATCTCCTTAGCTATAGCTACGCGTACTCGGCTACGTTAAACTTAGGTAAGTAGGCTAGTAATAGCTACTTCTATAAGGAAACCCTTACTAATAGCTACTATTCTAGCCCTTTCTACTCTTATCTTTTACTACCTAGAACAACCTAGCGTAGGAAATAATAGAATCGCTCGCACTAGTAATAGAGGGACCTTTATACCCGTATAGACGGCCTTTAGGCCTCTACTAGCGACTAAAGGCCCTCCGCTAGTATACGAAGGAGTATATATAGCTAGCGAGGCCTCTCTAGTCTATTCCTCTCTCTATCGAATCGAGTCGTTACCTACTAAGCTCTCTTGTTTTTCGGTTCTAGCCTACGAACATTCCTAAGCTACTTCTAACAACTTCTATATCTCGTTAAAATAGTAGTAGTTAGTCGTAATACGAGAGTAGTTAGTCGTAATACGAGAGTAGTAAGCTAGTATACTATCCTCGTATACTATATAGGTGTTACTAGTACGTTGTTCGAGGTTACGAATCTACGGAAATAGTCGCTCTTTAAGGATCTTCTTATAGTAATAATAGCCGTTAATACTACTACGTATCCTATTACCTTACTAATATAGTTATAACTCCTTACTCTTAGCTACCTTCGTCTTTCTACTAGCTTATACGTGTACCTAAGACACCGATAGTTATTATAGTATACTAGCTATATTACGAGCGTAATTCTCTTTAGCTAGCTTTATATATAATTCGAGCTTCTCGTTTTTAGTCTCTTTTTAAAAGTAGAAGGCTAGGCCTAGCTCCTTATAGTAGAAAGAGCCGTAGAACTATATCTCGAAGTACTTATTTTACTTCCTTTTAATAATATCCTTCTCGTATCGCTCGTCCGGTAAGAGCTACGTACGCTAGTAGCTATACTAAATACCGACCTTCGCTAGTATCTTATCTATAAAGATAATATAGTACTAGTTAACGCGTATATATAGATTGTTAGGGTTATAAGTAATATACTACTTCTACTACTCTTCTTCTTATATCTTTATAAGAGCCGGTAACCTGGTTTCTAGCCTTATTTCCTACGTACGAATCTAGTAGTATAGAGCGCTAATTCGAAGGTTAAGGACGATACTAGTAGAATACTAGCTACTAGCATCTCGCGGTAATATCGTCTAAGGATCGCCGTATATTTAGTTGTCTATACCTCTTAGTACTTATAGTTAGTTATAATAAGAGCTATAATCGCTTCCTTTTAAATATTACTTAGAAGGGCGGGCCCCGTATAGTTATAGTTTAGCTTATAGATACGCTCGTTAAAGAGTTCTATATCTAGCTCTTTAGCCTTCTCTTTTAATACCGTATAGGTATATAATATCGTCGACTAAATAAGAGATAGTTATTAGCTAAGGTTGTTTTAACTAGTACTAGTAAAGAGCGCTCTAGTAAGGAACGCCTTCTATACTAGCTTTAACTTACGCCTATTAGTCTTCTTTACTTATAGCTACTAGCTCTTTATATGCCTTTTAATTTTATATATCTTATAACGTAGCGATAGCCTCGAGGGCTTATTAGAGCTAGTATTCGAGCTCGGAAACACGTTCCTTAAGCTACTCGAAAGTAGAGGACTTTAGAAACGGAGATAGACTTCGAGGGCGTAGTAAGTACTTCTCTCTTAACCTTTTTTACTAAATTTAACGCGGTATTAGAGAGGTACTATTAGGGATTCTAGGATACCTTCTATATAATTCGTACTCTATCTTATTGTTACGTAATAATCGATTAAAGATGTTGTTGTTTTGTTATAATCTCTATTGACGATCTAAAGCGGGGTGCGGGAGCTCCCGGCTATGCATCTCGCAAAACCAACTCCTTCGTAGAACTAGATATATTGCAAGCAAGCATCCCCGCCCCCACACCACCAGATCATACCGCGGGAGACGCGACTCTTCTGGCATTGACCGAACGTCCATCGAAGCCGGTCCAAGTTCCTGAGGGCTTCGATGCG
>JALRMM010000111.1:37807-78847 GCA_026122155.1 Zymoseptoria crescenta | reverse complement strand
TCACACCATCCCCCCCCCCCCAACCCAACCACCCAAAACCCCCCCCCCCCCCCAAACCCCCCCCCCCCCCCCCCCCCAAAAAACCGAAAACAACAGAAAGGTCTTTAAAATCAAAAGTCACAATCCTGCAGGTTTTTCAAATAACGAAGAGAGAGAGAGACCCGACTCTCTCTTCTAGCCGTTCGTCGAAGTCGGCCGGTCAGTCGGTCAGCCGGCCGGTCGGTCGCGAGTTTATGGAACGACCACCACCACCAACGACCACCACCACCAACGACCACCACCACCAACGACCACCACCACCAACGACCAACACCACCAACATGGATCCAAAAAAAAAAAATGTGAAGAAGCCGTCCGTGTTCAATAGACCTACCTTCTTTCCTTCACGTCCCCCTTCGTATTGTCATCGCATAGCATACCTAGCTCTCTAATAACGGCGCGAGGGCTGTGTGGCAGTGGTGGTGGTGGTAATGATACAGATTCCCCCCCCCCCCCGAGTCGTCGTCGTCCATCATCACCTCTCCCTCTCTCACCCTTCCTTGAGAATGTGAAACCGGTGCTTCTTCTGCTCGAGGCCTCGTCCGGCGAATCCTCGGTTCAGTGGCTTGCGCTCTGCGTGTCGTCACGTCTATGCCCCTGCCTCTGCCCCGTCCCTCGTTCCAGCTACCGCGAAGCGAACCTCTAACAGGCCAGAGCTTTTGACATCGTCGTCCGTTCCCGAAAGCACAGCAAACAAGAAGAGTGAGTAAAGATGCCAGCCAGCCATCCCTCCCTCCCTCCATCAAGGTCCATCCATCAATGCTCCGCCATCGCCTTTCCCCTTCCTCATCAATAAGCGTCAAACATGTTCTCCAACTCCTCCAACTCCACCTCCTCCGGCCTCCCCAGATCCCATCCTCCCATCGCCGCGTCCGGCAGCATCAGCATCCCGTCGCTCTCCCTCGCGGTCTCGTCCTCCGTCTCCATATCTCCCCCCGAACCCCTCCGACTCGCCTCCTCTTCACTCCTCGGCCGCAGCACAGGCGAACTAAAGTCCATTCCCGTCATCGACTTCGCGATCGGTAGACTCAGATACCCAGCCGAACTCTCAAACAGCGCGGCCGCACACTCGCTATTCTTCAACGCGGCGCTCTCCTCCGATTCCTCCGTCGTGTCGTCGAGCGCTTCGATCGACATGCTGATACTATCCGCGTCCTGTTCCGCGCCGGCGATTGTGTCTGCTTGTCCGTCCATGTTGACATCCCGTGCGGACTCTTGAGAACTCCTCCTCGCGAGCGCTTGCTCGTATAATGCGCTGGCCGTCTGTTTGAAGTCTCGCTCTTCGTTCTCCAGCGGCGGACTTGCGGCGCGACGGGAGTGGGAGTAGTCGCTCTGCTCGCGGGAGATGGACTCGCGTTGAGGGTAGGAGCCCACGGGAGGGGGTGGAGAGTGGCCGTCGTCGGCGTCGTCGAGGTCGGGGGAGGAGAGGTCGACTTCCGGGGATGGCGACAGGGCGTGCCGGTCGCGGGTGAAGTTTCGTTGGTCGGGGTTGAGTTCTTCTTCGTCGGCAGCTGAAGCGGAGGAGAGGGAGGGCGAGATGATGCGGGCGGGTTTCGGTGGTTCCGATGCGACGACTTCGGGGATGGGTTGGTGGGGAGTTGTGGTCAGGTAAAAGTACAGACGTCGAGGGTGAATCGGGGAGAGGTCTTTCGCAAGAGGGCAGGGTGAGATGGCGGGCCAGGATCGATGCAAGTAGGCTGTGAGGCGGGAGGAGATGAGGGCGGAGGGGTTGGCGGATCTGTGCGATGTGTCAGTAAATGTTCCCTCGAGGTCTTCACGTCAAGGTGGGCATACTTCTCCACGGAATGTAGCTTCGTCGCAAGCACCGCGGCCAGCTCCTTGACCAAATGCGGTCGATTGCCCGTCTTCTCCAACTGCTGAATCGCGCCGACGACGATATCATCATGAATCCCCTCGACGTCGACTTTGTGTCCTCCACTCTCCAACACCGGACTAGGTGGCGGCGACAACTCGGACACCGTCCTGGGCTTTTCCTTTTCCTCCTTGATGCGAATGACGGTCGTGGTGCGGGGCGGACTCATCAGTCCCGTGGGTGGTGATGAGTGGGCCAGATGCGACCACTTGGATTTCTTCACCGGACGTTGTTGTTGTTGTTCTTGTTCGTCGCCTTCGAGGAGGGTCTGTGTCGAGGAGAGATGGCGTTTCGGGGCGATGACACCCATGTCGCCCAGGTTGAGGCTTCTGCGACGGGTCTGCATTGCGACGGGAGGAAGGGGGAGGAGGTGCGGCGGTACGTCGTCGTCGTCGTCGTCGTCGTCGCAAGCGAGGCGGATTGGTTGAGGGAGATGGTCGGGGTGAGGCGACCGGATGTGTGTCGCGACAGAGGTGGAGTCTGAGATGAGTGTCGCGCGAATAATGTCGAGGTCGTCCGGACGTGTTGTGGTTGGACCAAGAATGTTTAGGCAGAGAGCTGCGAGGGAGCTGTCCGGGCGGCGATTGGCTTCTCGTTTCGACGACCTTGCATGCGCATGCATATGCCGGCGTCGCAAGGCAAGGACGGGGGGGCCGGGGAGAGCACCACGGTCAAAATCGTGCAGAGGGGCAGAAGTCGATCAGTTTGTTGGAAGTTGTGTCGTCGCAGAAGATGGATGTCCTCGCTTCCAATGTGTCGATGGATTGATGAGTTGTCGGATTGTTGTCTCTCTCTCTCTCGCTCACCCACCCTGTTGTCTCAGGAGATGGGAGAGATTCCGATCTTGGCCGTCCAAGTTGGCCGACGAAAGATTGGATTCGATGAATACGAAGTCGTTACAGTACAAGACGGACACTCGCATGAATTGACAAGAGTCTTCGATGCACGTCGCCGAGAGATTGTGATGATTGTGATGATTGTCGCTGTTCGAGTCTCCGTTGGCCCTTCCCTCGCCAAAGATTCCCGTGCACGGTGCCGCGGATTGGGCGAACCAAATGGAAGGGCGATCCTGGCAATAGTTCGGAACGGGGGGGGGCCCATAGAAGATATGTTCTACGTCAAATTCAATGCTCTTCCTCCTGTCGACGATCCTACCTACCATCCAGTCTTGCCCCATTGCCCGCCATAATCCCAAGAATAGCAGCACTTATCACTGCCTATTATTCGCATCGTGATCTTGTCCAGCAAAAAGCGTCGGGAAGTTCAGCTCGCCACGGCTTGCAGATGCACCTTTTCTCGACGCCGCACTCGCAAATCCAACGAATCGGATGGTGAAGACCTGTGTGCCGGCTGTTGCCCCAAATCACTTATCGTAAACTCGAGCAGGGCAGGAAAAACGTCATGTTCACGTCCTCTTCGCTTGGCGATGAAAAAACCAACCTCCTCCGCGATTTCGAACAAACCACATCAATCAGCTCGATCACCTCGAGTCTTCTTCGCTACTTCGTAAAATAATTCCGTCTGCAGCTTCCAAAAATCATGGCTGCCGTGAATTCATCCGCAGCGTGCCGCGTCGAAATCCTCACTGCCGTAGCACACGGTGACTCGCAGCCGTCCATTCGATCCTGCGACCTGATGTCTGGATCCGCGACGCGCGACCCAGCCCCAAGCTTGAAGCCCCCAGACACAGCCCAAACTCCAGGCTCAACTCCGCACCCCCATCGGCGACAGGAGGTCGGAACTACCGCGAATTCGGGAGACGTCCGTAAACGAGAGTTGATTCGCCCACCTCCTACCTCCCCTCTCATCATGCTTTTCCACCCAGCACCAACGCCGTCTCCCTCCAGGTTCCGGCCGTACTAAAAGTGTACTGTACTGTATGTACCTCACGCACACACACACACACACGCAGATGATGATGCTCCTACGGAATAGAGCTCCAGCAGGGAGGAATTCTATACCGCGAACAACCATTGCGGGCAGGGCAATCCTCCCCCCCACCTCTCTCTCTCTCTCTCTCTCTCTCTCTCGTCCGCAGGGGCTTCGTTTCGCTTCTTCGAATGACAGAATGACCGTCGTGAAGGAATCCGATGATGTCACCCGTTCTCAGATACGGTACAATGGTTGCATTCCACGATGGGGGGGGGTCGGTGGAATGTCCTCTCGGAACCGACGGGACCTCTGGAGACAAGACTAGGAGGTTACTTTTTTCGCTCCATCTCTCACCACACGGAGAGACGTGGGCGGCGAAGCGATTTCCATTGCATCCAACGAAAAAAACATGCGAAAGAAGTGCTCGATTCGGGTTTGGGCGGCGGCCGGTCGGAGGACGTCGTCCAGTCAGCCTTGAGAGAAAAAGGGGGCGAGGTGCATGGCGGACTGCGGATGTCCACGGTCGATGATTTCGTAGTGGCATGTGAAGTATTGTCTGCCGAATGCGGTGGGCGGCGGCACTTCACCTCAACTCCACACGACGTTGCTGTCTTCCTGACGAGACCTGGCGGATCCTACTAGAATACCAGAATGGAGGTAGGTAATATGGCTAACGCAACGAGAACGAGACAGCTCCATCCCACACATTCAGCCCTCAATCCGCAACCGCATCTCGCGCGCGGTAGGAAAAGGGAAGTCCCATTCAAATTATCATCTCCCTCCAATCTCCTCCCTCTCGCTTTCATTTCATTGTCCCCTAATACCGTCCACCCTTTCACCCCATCCGAAAACGTCCATCCATCTCTTTCACGATCTCACATCATGGATCCGTCCCCTTTGTCCCCCCCTCCCAGTCCCATCTCCACAATCCCCCTCCCCGCCGTAACCCAAAAGGCCCTCCCTTCTTTCCATCGCTTCCGACTCTTCATGTAAAACCACGACGAGAAGTCACTCAAGAAAAGCCCACACACATAAAGGGACGGAAACCATGAGATTCTCCCTCCTAACCCTCACCGCCCTCGGCGCCGCCACCGCCGCCGCCGGCGTCGCGACCGCCAAATCCCAAGGCCCACCCGACAACACGCCGGCTGGACGCTCCGGTCTGCTGGGAGGCAGCCTCGGCGCGAAGTGGCGACTGGCGGTCAAGAATGTGGGACTGAAAGGTGGGCCGTTGGGAGCGAGGGATGTCGATGATGAGGGACAGCAATTGAAGGTCGATGATGCCGCGCCGCTTGTGGCTCCGGATGGGGAGGCGGCGTCGTTGACGTTTGAAGAGGGGGGTGTTGAGGAGGGGGGCAGTCCGGATGATGGAGGTGTGGAGAAGAGAGATGTTGATGATGAGGGGCAGGCGGTGAAGGTTGATGAGGCGCCGCTCGTTGCTGCGGATGGGGTTGCCGCTTCGTTGACATTTGAAGAGGATGATGTTGAGGAGGTAGGCAGTCCGGATGATGGAGGTGTGGAGAAGAGAGATGTTGAAGGCGAGGACGATGGAGATGAAGGTGAGGAGACAGAGGAGCCTGCACCGACCGGTGCGGTCCCGCCACAACCCGAGCAGGGCGTCGAGGAGACAGAGGAGCCCGCGGCGACTGGTGAGGTCCCGCCGCGACCCGAACAGGGCGTCCAGGACCAACAAGAGCCCGCGGCGACCGGTGCGGTCCCGCCACAACCCGAGCAGGGCGTCGAGGAGACAGAGGAGCCCGCGGCGACCGGTGAGGCCCCGCCGCAACCGGAGCAGGGCGTCGAGGAGAAAGAGGAGCTCCCGGCGAAAGATGGGGTCCCGCCGCATCGCGAGCAGGGCGTGTACATCAAATTGAAGGACACTGGTGCTGCGGCGCTTAGTAAGCGCAATGTTGAGGAGTATGATGAGGAGTGGACCGATGAGGATGCCGAGGGCGAGTTGACGGCTCGTGATGTCGAGGAGGATGATGATGTTTGGACTCCTGAGGATGATGGTCAATTGACGGCTCGTGATGTCGAGGACGACGATGACATTTGGACTCCTGAAAACGATGGCGGCGAATTAGCGGCTCGTGATGTTGAACATGAGGACGACGACGACGAAGACGCCTTCGAGTCCGAAGAAGATGCTCCCAAGCTTGCCGCCCGCGACCTCGCCGAAGACGACACGGAAGAAGACGGTGACGTTGACCACAGTCTCGAAGGCTACGACCATGAACTCGTCGCCCGTAGCGCCGTTGCCGAAGATGACGAAGGTCCACATGACGACGACAACATCGACTACAGTCTCGCAGGCTATGACCACGCCCTCGTCGCCCGCGAACGTGCTTTTGCGGAGGAAGATGCCGCCGGTGCAACGTGGGCTCCAGGCGACAGCATCACCCGTCGCGATGTCGAGTCTGACGGTATCGACTACAGTCTTGACGGATACGACCATGAGCTGGTCGCGCGTGATGCGGCGTATTCTGAAGGGGAAGACGACGAGCTGCATGCGCGTGACGTCGAGGAGGACGACGAGGATGATGAGGAGGAGTCCGAAGGCGTCGACGAAGCGCCCATTGCAGCTCGTTCCGCTGAGCCGTTACGTGGGTTTGCCGTGCACAATAGGCATCAGAAGCATGGGCATGGACGCCACGGGATCCATCGCAAGTTGTTCGGGTGAAAGGAGCCGAGGAAGAATGTCTTGGTGCTGTTCGTGGGTGTTGAGTTCACATGCTGTATCGGAAAAGGGAGTCTCGTTCACACTGCTGCTTCATTTCTCCGCTCCTGTTCTCGTGATGTCCAAGATGTTCTTCAGGAGCGTGGTCCGCGGGATATCGTATCCCGAGTGGCATTGCTCGGCGCTTTTCACGCTTGTGGTATGCTGCCTTTGGTGTAGGAAGCGGCGTGTCGATGAGGAGATGGCAATTCTGCACAGAATGAGGAGAACGCAGTCGATCAAGGATAGAATGTCAACGAAAGAGGAGATGAAGAAGTGAAGTGGAATGTCAGGTCGACGTTCATCTCTGATCAAGTCAATGCCACATCAAATTTGGGAGTTCCGCGCCGGGGTGTTTCTCAGCCCTGCAGAAACCGCCGGGCCGACTCCAAAGAATCATCCCAACCACGGAAGCTTTGTCTCAGCAACGGCAAAGGAAACCCACCCCTCCCATCCGCCTCCTCCTCGCCAGTCCACCACCATCCTGACTTGATTGAAGAGCGCTCCACTACCTCCCGTTCCACCTCACCTCTCTCACACACACACACGCACACAATGGTCGCCGCCCGCTTCGTCCGCCCCGCGGCGCAGCTCCTCCGCACTCAGCCCTCCGCAGCTCTCTCCCGATCAAGCTTCCAAAAACTTTCAACGCCGGCCGTATCACGATGGAGGAACTATGCGACGGGTCAGAAGGAGATGACGGTTCGTGAGGCGCTCAACGAGGCCATGGTCGAGGAGATGGAGAAGAACCCCAAGGTCTTCGTCTTGGGTGAGGAGGTTGCACAGTACAACGGCGCGTGAGTCTTCCTGATGGCATGGGCAAGAGATGGTACATCAGAGAGCTCGTGCAATGGGAGGAGAGCTTTGAAGCCTCATGTCGTCTCACCGCACGAGCTGGGAAGGAATCGTGAAAATCTACAAAAAGTCAAGTGAAGAAACTGACAGTACACCCACAGATACAAGGTCACCAAAGGCCTACTAGACCGCTTCGGCGACAAGCGAGTCATCGACAGCCCCATCACCGAGTCCGGTTTCTGTGGCCTCACAGTCGGTGCCGCATTGGCCGGTCTTCACCCGGTCTGCGAGTTCATGACCTTCAACTTCGCCATGCAAGCCATTGATCAGATCATCAACTCCGCCGCAAAGACCCACTACATGTCGGGAGGCATTCAACCCTGCAACATCACTTTCCGTGGTCCCAACGGTTTCGCCGCTGGTGTCGCCGCGCAGCACTCTCAGGACTACTCGGCTTGGTACGGCTCTATCCCAGGTCTCAAGGTCGTTGCGCCGTACTCTGCAGAGGACGCCAAGGGTCTGCTCAAGGCCGCCATTCGCGATCCCAACCCGGTGTGTGTGCTCGAGAATGAGCTTCTCTACGGTCTCTCGTTCCCCATGAGCGAGGAGGCGCAGAGCGACGACTTTGTCATTCCGGTATGTCATACCAAAAAGTGAGACTTCTCGGGCGTCAACATACTAACAACTCCACAGTTCGGCAAAGCCAAAATCGAACGCTCCGGGAAGGACCTCACCATCGTCACCCTCTCCCGCTGCGTCGGACAATCCCTCCAAGCCGCCGAAATCCTCAAGAGCAAATACGGCGTCGAGGCGGAAGTCATCAACCTCCGCAGCATCAAGCCTCTGGACGTCGAAGCGATCGTCAAATCCGTCAAGAAGACCGGCCACATGATGGCAGTGGAGTCGGGCTTCCCCAGCTTCGGTGTAGGCGCGGAAATCATCGCCCTCACGGCCGAGTACGCTTTCGACTACCTGGAGGCTCCTCCCGTTCGCGTCACGGGCGCTGAGGTCCCGACGCCGTATGCGCAGAAGTTGGAGGAGATGGCGTTCCCGACTGAGCAGTTGATTGCGGATTATGCGGCCAAGTTGCTTCGCGTATAAGCTCTTGTTTGCTGCGCGGATGTGGCGTGGGGAAAGCCATGAGCGTCTGTCTGTTGCACGGCAGCGCGCTGTCGCGTGGTCGACTTGGCCACATGGTGGCTTGGAATAGTCTGGCCATTCAATAGACCTCTCGCGTGGCCGCCGTGGCGCGATGATTGACTTGGGTTCGCCTTTTGTAATTTTACTCGCTCGGCGTTTTGAAGCTGGGGTGTGTGTGTGTGTACTCGCGAGCGTCTGAGCATAGCATGGGGAAGGAATGGAAATGTTGAAAGCGTTCAATTCTCTTCTCCGCTCCCCTATGTCATGTTTATTGGAACGCTGGTCTTGTCACAATTTCCGCGGCCGTGGTGCTTCTCACACCGGCTGTGCTCTGCTCTCTAGTACCTCGCGCAGCCATTCCAAGTCGTGGCTGGCCGTCGTGTCACCACCAAGGCGCAACCGACATCGTTGACAGACGTCGCTTATACTCCCTCTCTGCCACGTGATAGCAGCTTCTCAAAGGGCCGGAGAGGCGTCGACTGGCGTTTTGGTATGACTATATGTCAAAGGTGAGCTCCGTCTTCGTATGTATGGGAATCGGAGCGTTGGTCCTGCGAGATTTGGAAGCTTTGGCCGCAACGCTGACTGGCCTGGTGGTCTATCGAAATATTGCGTTTCGTTTCGGCACGAATGACCCCAATCCACGGTCTTCATTGTCGTTGTCCAAGTCGTCGTTGAGCCATTGGTGTGTGATGGAGGTCTACGATCTCGTCCGACCTCTCGGAGTGGAAATCGTGGCGGCCACGCGAGCGACTAGGGTCTTGATCCACCCGCTCCTTCGACCTCTCCACGATCCTTCGGTCCTCCTCTTCCCTCGAACCTCCACAAACATGGCATGCTCGCTTACACCAAGCCCATGCGCCGATAACGACTTCCATCTCAAACAAGGGACCGAGACAATGATGTCCTCCGGTCGGCTGGCGGTCGTCACCCCACGTACCAAGCTTCGTCACCATGCCCGTGACAGCGCTTCACGGCGTCCAAACGGACTTGCTCGGACATTCCCCCCCTCGCATACGCGCACCCCAGTCTCGTCTTCAAGACATTTGCCAACCTGGCCAATGGAAGCTCGGGCTCGTTTCCGATCTCTCCTGTCAGGGCAGAGCCTCCTTCCGCGATGCTCGGGCTCCGTTCTCGGGGTGGAGATGGCTGCAGCGATCGACCGTCCTGAAGAGGGCGTCAAGTTGTAGCAAGCAGGCCTGACCTCGTCTCTGATCTGTGTCGACTCTGCAATGGCCGTGCTGTGGGACAATCGAGGTCGATCGATTCTCTCTCCTCGCAGCTGTCGGGGGCCGCACGTCCAGCGACGACCGACATCGCTGGCCTTGCTGTGGGAGGTGCCGCCGACAATCATCGATGTAGGCAATGCGACCATTTGCTCATTGAGAGACTCCTCCGGACGAGCTCGGCGTTCACGTCAAAGCTCTGATGGACCGACGGCTCCGTCCAGCCACCTCCACTCTCCTCCTCACTTGCGATTCATACCGCCCTCAATTCGCGTGAGCCGTACTGCTCAGCCGCGAGAAAGTGTCTCTCCTGAAGACGCTACCCGATACAGACGAGCTGCCGAATGCGGATGAGGTTCTATTGTCTACAAGGCCCGCACTTCCAGCCCACTGACGTCCTTTGGCTCACAGCCACGGACTCTTCTATCTTCCATGCCTCAGACCTTGTCTCCACGTGGGTCGCTGAGCCATGCTCGAGGGTCGAGAGACCTTGACAGGGACGGCCAATGAATCTAATTTCAATACCGAATGTGCATATCACGCAGGTCACGCCGTCTGTGCGTTGCATACCGACAGACGACGTCACAGGTCTGCGAAGCAGAGTCGAGTATATCTACTGAGCAGTCCTCCGCTGTTTTGATGTGAAGAATAGAGGTCAGTTGACTCGGTTAACCTGGTCTGTAGCATTCGGACTTCCACGGACGGTATCAGAGTCCGTCTCACACACAGGATTGCCTGGCTCTGACACGCCTTGTCTTATCCAGTGCGGCCAACCCTCCAGACTCTGGAGTTCAAGAGAGCCATCTGCTGCCCTTTGGAAGTTACCATGAGCCGCACGAAACTTGAAGGACCCAAGAATACGTCGCGAACCACCTTCGAGTCCACCGCGGAAACCAAGCATAGCCTTACTCTGGACTCCAGACTGAGCAACTCTCCGGTCTACTATCTACCCCTCCTCCCAACCGGGCCTCGCCGTCAAGTCTGCTCCACGGTCTCACACAGCAATAACGAAAGCCTCGCTCTCCTGCAAACCCGCCATCAAGCCCGCGGAGAATCCACACCCATCATCCAACCACTCCCCATGTCGTTCTCCTCCCAAGCAAAACTCTACACCTGGCTCCACCGCGCCTCCGACTCCGAGATCAAGCGCACGAAAACCATGACCCTTCACCTAACAGACATCGACCTCACCCCGCTGTTCGAAGCAGACAGTCCTCCATCTTCCCCGTCGACCACCCGCGAACCCCGCCGCAACGCATGGTGTCTCTACCAACAGGACCTCGCCAAGCTGGACCGCGCCATGCAAGCGCTGACGGGACTCACGGACCTGACGATCGTGCCGCCGCCGCAACAGGGGACGGCGTTGGTCCGAGGGATGTATTTGACTGCTTTGGGGATCGTGGCGGGGCGGTGTGCGGGGTTGAAGTGTTTGACGGTGAGGGATGAGGAGGAGCGGGTTCGGGGGAAGGTTCCGGGGTTGGAGATGTTGGCTCGGGTGGTGTTTGAGGGGGTGGAGGTGGTGAAGAGGGAGGGGAGGGGTGTGGTGGTTAAGGTGGAGTTGGGTGAGGATGGGTGGTGACGGTTGGCGGGTGGTGATGATCGGAGGGAAGGGGTTCCGGGTATGGTGGTTGTCTTTGTTCGTCGGGGGATCGTGGCTTTTGCGGCGTCACTTTCTCCGTGGTGGTTGAGGGATCGGTGGCTGTTTCGTGAACCATTGCTGTCTCATTATGTAACAACAGACGGGCTGCGTGGTATACAGACGCATCTTCAAGAACTTGAGAACCATCAGCCTTTGAAATGTCAAGCACATCCACACGCCCCATCATCAGTCACATCCCCACAAGAGTCCCCTCCCCCCCCCAACTCACCCCTGCCTCCCCCCTCCCTTCCCCCCACAACACTCCCCCGCCTCCACCCTCCCCCTCCCCTCTCCTCCCCCCTCAACCTCCACCTCCACCTCCCCACACTCCCCCGCCACCTCATCACAAAACCTCGCCATCTCCGTATCCTTCTCCGACAACCCCTCGGGATCGTGCGTCGTCCAGCGGATGTGCGTTTGGTTGTACACGTTGCTCCACTCCGGGTGGTGGCGGGTCTTTTTGCAGTGGGTGGCGATGTGGGTCATGAAGTCCTGGCATTTGGGGGGTTAGGGTTGGGGTTGGGGTTGGGGGTTGGGGTTGGGGATGGGGATAGTGATAGGTTCGCTGGGGGGGTAGTGGAGGGGGATGGAGGGAGATAGAGGAAGGGGAGGTGGGGTAACATACCCAGGTCTTATTGAACGTTCTGAATTTGAACGGGCGTTCGAGCCCTCTGCCGGAATTGCAGAGGGTCCATTTTCCGCCGTTGGTGGTGAGGGCCGTGGCGGCGTGGAGGACGCGGTCGGGGTCGGAGCCGGGGGAGAGGGTGAGGTCGGTGGGTTGGAGCATGGTGCGGGGGGCGGGGGTGAAGGATCGCTTGGCGGGACTTTGAGGGGAGGAGGGTGCTGTCCGCGAGATTTCGGGGAGAAGGATTCGTCGGCGGATGGGCGTGAGGATGGACATGTCGTTTTGTTGGTGAGGAGTTCGGGGTGATGTGAGGTGGGGATTTTGGGGGGTGAGTTTTAGGGTTTGTGGAGGGCTTTGGGATGCGCTGTTGGGATGGATGTGGACAGGTCCACGCGGCGGATCTTGGATAGGCGGCAGTTGATCAGTCCTCGGGAGGAAGTTGTTCAGACTTTGAACAGCGATGACTTGTGTATATTGCAATAGATTCACTTCGATTAAACATTGTGCCATTTGGAGGTTCTCGAAAAGGGCACGTGCACGGATATAGGCTCACATATGAGAGGGAAGTGAGAACGGTGAGAACACTCGGGAAGGGCGGAACAAGTACTTCCTTCACTTCGTAGAGGAAAACGAGAAGAGCATCGAGTACACTGCCATGCGTCGTAAGAGCGCCCACTTGCCGAGGCAGAATCTCCCATCGAGAGTTCGCCACGAAGCTGCATCGGGGGACGAACGGTCGCCAACAGAAGATGATTGGGGGTTGAAAGCTCGGCTTCCTAATGATAACACGACATGCTTCTGTGTTGAGGTATGATGTTCTGTGATTCATGAGAAAAGAGCACATCCCTCTGCTGGTTCATGTAGACAGCAGCGGAAAGGCCGCGATGAGGGGACGACAATGCCCCCATAGGTCGCTGATCGGGAAAGGAGGTCTCGGTATGGTAATGCGTGTGAGTCACCTGAACACTTGTAGAGTCTCATGCAAGGCACGTCACACTGCTTGTAGGCTCTCTGGGCATCGGCCATGCAACGAGCTTTTCCTGGCATCATCCTTCAACTCTTCTACTCCTAGCGTCGTGAGCTGGCCTTCAGAGACCTCGAGTAAGATCCGCCCTCCTCCTGGCCTCTTTAGACCTCGAACAAGATCCGACCTCCTCCTGGCCTCCTCCACGCGCAATGAGTCCGATGCTACAGAGTGATACTTAAACCGGATCGCTGATTCCGGCCCATTGCCCATCGTCTACCAGAGGGCCCGTGTGGCTGTCTATGTGACATAGGGTCGGTCCGGCGCCACTGTGACCGTAGTATCGATCAGAATTATAATTACGGTAGTAGTCGTGCCGACAGTTGTGAGAACTGAAGTCCCCCCCCCCCCCCCGGTAAGACTGATGCGAATGAAGAGTGTTAGCATTCGTGAAGCGTGAACAGGTAGGAAATTGGGAGCAGAACGTGAACAGCACCACTTCTGCCTCCGTGTTGGGCCTGGGAACATCCCGTCCTTAACGTAAGGACATAGCTCTGGGTCCGGGTTGCCTGTCGTCGTCGGGAGTACGGCAAGCAGCAGATCGCCGCCACATTGCCGAGGAGTGAAGACACGACGAGTGGATGGAGTGCGTGCATTATGCTGTCGAGACGCTCTAGAGCGTTGCCAGGGAGACCGGGCGTAGAGACAGTGATATAGGCAGACTGCTAATTCGGTCAGATCGTTGGGCACGCAGTGGTCGCAGTCGGCGGCGAGGTAGTCGCGGACGATGAGCCGATGGTAGGTCATCAACGATGAGGCTGTCGATTCGCCCGACTGTCGAGTACCCGCGCACGACGTAACGAGGAAGAGACGTTCTCCGAACGTGGTAAGAGACAAACCGAATCTGCCTTGCCCTCAAAGAAGCAGTCGACTTGATATATTGCGGCTTCGGACTTCGGACATGCACGAGCGTCATATCTTGCTATACGGTGAGGGTTGCCTCTCGAATGAGGCGGTCGATCAAGGATTCGAAAGCCTCACCGCTGGCTCTGCGATGCTGGAGTCAACATTCCTAGACAGGGCGAAAGACTAGTGTATAAGGGTCATATGGCAAGCCATAGATGCTCAAGCCAGCGAAGGCCATATCTTTTCGAGGTAGTGCTGCCAGCCTGAGCTTTGATCGTGTTTTCGGCCAGGGCATATGCTTGGATGAGATCCGGTCCTGTAGGCTGTGAGATCGTGATGATGGACGGACAACATGGAACTTAAGGAAGGGAGGTAGAACTACTATACGTACCTCACACCTATCTCATGTGGATCAGAACCGCTCTGTGCACTTTTATTCTCGCCTCAGGCTCGAATCGACAGGCCTAGCCTATCGCCTTCGGCGACGGAGTTTTTAGCCGGTCCCCTTCGGGGCTAGCGCCCCTTTCGGGGCTAACCTATGCCCCTTCGGGGCAAGTCTGTTTATATATAAGTGATCTATATTAAATTTAGCTAATAGTAGTAATAGGAAGAGGAAAGTACCTAGAGGGTCTAAGCCGGTTTCTATACCTTTATAATATGCTTATTGTCTTGACAATTGGGGCGCAGGTGCCAATTTGACCGCCTTAGGTATCTATAGCCGCTAACTAATTAATAATTTACTCTCGAAACTCTAATTAACGTTACCTTCTATACTTCACTCTTTAAGAGCGGAAAACGCTCTTACGCTACTACTACCGCGCCTTCTCGAATTCGACTACCTTAGACGTTTTGAAGAGCTTAGTAACGGAGCAAAAGGAAATAGACTTAGTAGTAGTAGAGCAAAAAAAGCGATAATACCGATCGGAGCTCGTAGCTAGAACAACCTAAATAGCGCAATAGTAGTATTTATCGTTTATAGAGAGCGCCTTTTACCTTCACCTAAGCATTTCCGGTCGAACCGGATTAAGACAGGATTTAGTTAACAATTTACCCGAGGGTGTCTAATTAATATTGCAGCTACGAGGGCACCTATAATAATAGTCTTAGTTAAAGCCCGAAGGCCTACCTGGTCGTTAATACCTTAGAAGTTTGTAAGTAGTAAGACCACGGTATAGAGAGTTAAAGGGATTAAATCTACGAGGGGATCGAACCCACGACTATTAGTTGTTCTGTTAGTATGTTATAACACTTGCTTAAGGTAAAGCACCTAACCGTAGCAAACTACTAATAGGGAGAGCACTCCTAAAGGTAACGCACTAGCGGCTAAGCTACGCGACGGGTATATAAATAGAGGTAGTAAAGTTATTAGGGTTTATAAGGGCAAAAGGCGATAGAGTAAATAGTAAGGCGGTAGGGCGGGGGTGTAGGTAGAGGGCGGGGGTAAGGCTAGAGGGCGGCGGCGGTAAGGCTAGAAGTTAGGTAACTATGCAATTGTTAGTGCTATTTAATAAGCTAATAAGGAAGGGGTTTTGAGAGCGGTAATCGACGATTTTACGGTAACGGTAGACTTTATAACGGTGGACTTCACGACGGTAGACTTTATGTTTATAGTAGAAGGCTTATATTTGTCGCAATCTACGTACTTACTAGAAGCCCTATCTTGTCGACATCTGTATAGTATTTATTTAGCCCTTAGCCCTTAGCCCTTACAACTCGTCGTCGCTCTCGCTCTACGTCGCTGTACCTAGGTTTATCTAATCCTCGGTAGTCTCTTAGTCCTACTACTGCTGTTATCCTCGTCGACGCCTCTACGAGGGAGGTGTAATACTATAGAACTCCTGCTTCTTATCTTCGGCCTGTGCTGCCGCCGTACGAGCAGCCTCTTCCTGCTACTAAGTAGTTAATAGCGGCTAAGATTAGACATCTAGCTAACTCGATAGATTACGCCGGTCGAAGGTAGCGCGGACACGCTCCTTAAGCGAGCTATGCTCTTAATCCGTATTAAGATTCAACCGGTTGGATATCGTGCGAGCGATTCGCTTCGACATAGGAGTTAAGCGAGGCTGGGAGTCTTACGTATCTCGATTACTACTATTCTATGGCCAGATGCGCTATAGTTACCGCCGATTAATGTCGGCTTGCCTTGTAAGGGAGGTTGTAGTCTTAAGATTTAAGAACAAAGAGAAGTCGAAAGGTGTCTTAAACATAAGGGAATCGAGGGTCTTAACACGAGACATAGCGACGTAACGCTAACTAGTTACGAACTCCTTCTAATTAATGTCGACTACCGCCTTGTCTAATGTAAGGCCTTAAGACTTGTGCACCGTTATAGCGTATACGAGCCGAATAGGGAACTGCTAACGATAGTGTTCCTAGCTACCGCGATAGAAGGTGCGGCGAACGCGGAAGATTGGAATAGTAATGCGACTATCTAGAAGCTCCTCGAGATACGTTCTAGTGTAGTCCTAGGGTAAGAGGGCCACGATAAGGCAGTAAGGTAGCGTGTTTCGTGGATCCGGAGTTCTAGGCGACTACTCGAAGGCGTGGATCGTGCCTTAAGATCTATTAACGAGGCTATTGTCCGTCTAGATGTTGTCTAGTACTATAATGTTAGAGCCTACGGACATTATAACCTTAAGTTCGAGCTAACCGCATTCGTCTAATAAGGCCCTCTTGCTAACCTCTTAATCGTCGTAGGTAGCAACGACATTAATTATAGGGCTACCAATCTCCTTTAGACGCTCTTCGTTCTAATCGTCCACGGCTCCGTTAGTATAGTAGATGTAAGGAGCCGTATTAAACAGCCGACGTTTATCTGCATTTAATCTAGAAGAAGTACGGGCTATTAAGATCTTCTATTGTTCTCGAGAGATGCTATTGTTCCGTAGACCTTCTAGAGCCTAACGGAAGGGTAATTATGCATTGCCTTATTAGCGCACAAGACGAACAAGCTCGACTGTCTTATTAAAGCTATAGTAGGTAGCTCGGCCGGCGATGTCGTAAATGTTGTTAAGTTCCGACACTAGTGCATATAGAGGGTATGCGCTAATAGGAGGGAGCTAGAAAAAGTCACTAGCGAGTAGAACGTTTATGCTACCTATTAGCTAATCCGATGCTCGAACCTGTTATAGGCGCTTCTCGATCTACCTTAGCTGCGCGAGACCGATTATACTCTTCTTATTAACGATAAGGAAGTGGATATTAGCGAGAGCTATGCGCATGTTACGGACTATATTCGCCGTTAGGTTAGTAAACTAGCCCTTAATCTATAGCTTAAAGAGCTTGTGGAGGGTCTGGCTATTAATCGTATAAGCTATAATACCGGTAGGTGCGAGGCGTAAGACGGGTATAGGTTTCCGAGCCTTACGAGCGGACTTCTAAAGGTAGGTAGAGATAAGCTTAATAACGAAGGACTTTCCAGTCCCAGCACGACCATCGATATTAAGCAGGAGCTGCTTTAGTTAACGTGTAGCGATAATGTCCGTGTACTAGGTCATAACCAAATCGTAGATTAATCGCTACTCTAGGTTTAGATGCTCTTTCTTAGCCGTTAACTATAAGTCGACATCCAGGTTTGCAGGGTTCGCAAGCTTCTCTTCTACCTAGTAGTTACGTCCTAGATAAGCAGCGATGTTCTGAAAGCGTGCATAGTAGGCACTAACAAACGGAGTCTAGTCGGCATTGCGGTCGATCGGGCGTTATACGAGTGCATTAGCATTGTTCTTATTATAACGACGAGCGCGATCGAGCTCGGTCCAATAAGCTTTAGTCTGCTCCTTATCGATCTTACGCTCCTCGAACTCCGATGTAGTAGTCCTTCGTATACTAATAATTACCTTCTCGACACTTAATTAGGCTAGGATACTTAGGATCGCTATCTAACTCGAATTCCTCCTCGATATCGAAAGGGACATTAGGCGCATCTATAGGAGCCTTGCGCTTACTTCTACCGGGTCTATCGGGCGGATTATTGCTACCGGAAGGCGCGATAGTAGCTATAACTACAAGATCGTGGATGTTCGGTATAAGCGATAGTAGTTGTCGGCGATAGCGGTAGAGATGGAGGTAGTAATAGATTAAGGATAGGTGTTAAACGAGAGGAAGATTCTTTTTGCTAGCGAAGGGCTAGCTAAGTAAAGAACAGACTACCGGCAGCGGGCCTTCTAGAACGGACCGGCTTATAATAGGTGAATGTTTGCGTAGACGTGAAATTTATATATAGGTTGCCGACTGTTATGCTTGCTTGAACTTAAGAAGCGTCGTCGTCTTGCGACCCTCCGGGGGGCCTCCGGCGGCTACTACGTAGTGCTTTTTATTACGCCTACGGCGGGCCTTGGAAAAGCGCTATGTTAAGTATATACGTAGACTGCTATTGTTTTAAGAGGTAACGTTAGTAACATTTGAGGCTACGTAGTAGCTATTACGCTGCGCGTAGACATCCTCCAGTGAATCTGACTAATTACACAATGCGCCTATAGCAGTTTTAAGCCCCCTAAGCCCGGTTAAACTTCGGCGGCTAATTAGCACTCGCTTAGGGGGATCGTTCGGTCGCAAGCTCCCTTACTTACCCCCACCGCTCTACGCTAATAAGGTTGTCGTTAACTTTTAGGTAAGGAAATAGTAGAGTCCTTTTCCTATCCCCGACAACTAATATCTTATAGTAAAAACCCTCGTACGCTAGTTAAATACCTATTACTATATATATACGCGTTTTTTTACTCCGAAAGCGATTAAAAACTATACTAAATACATCTAGTCGACCGAATACGCCTTACCCTAGTAGTTCTACTAGTAATACGCTTACGGTATATACCGATTTAGACTTCTCCTAACCTCGCTATAGCCCTAATAATATATCTAGCCTCTCCTCGTCCGCTAACTCCTTTTAGTTAACTTCTCCTAAAAGCGAACTCCCTAACCCCAATACTATACTTACGGCCTTCGGTAACCCGCGGCGGCGTAGGAATCGCTCTCGTATCGACTATAAACGTAACGACGTTCTCTAGTAGCTTCGTAATTATCGTCTATCGGTTCCTAAGTTCGTCGAGTCCTAGATTATAAAGGATAGTCAAAGGGTAGCGAAAGGGCGCTCCCTACATATTAAGGAGAGGATCCGTATAGCCCGCTAGCGGTTTAGAATACTCTAGGGTCGTAGTATTATCGAGAAGGAGCTAGACTTACTAATCTAGCGTATTCCTATACTCGGCAAATTTAGTAGTAAGAAGATATCCCTAAGTAAGAAGTCGTAAGAGAGTTATAGTATATATATACGGCTATATATTAAGGATGCTAGAGAGGGTAAAGATAAGAATATACTCTCGTTAGGGTAGCGGCTAATGCCTTCGGGGTAGGAGGGTAGCGCCGCTACTAATAGGGATTCTTTATCTAAGTAGTCCGAAGGCGAAGATAATAAAATGCGCCGATATACATAACTATATAGGTTCCTAGAGGTATATACGTTAATCTAGAGCCTAGCCCCTATATAGTATAAACTACTATCGGGGCTACTTCGCAATCCTCGTAGTTCTCGTAAGAGCGAGGAGTAGTATTGTAGGAAGCTTAATCGACGTATATTCGTATTTACTACGAATTTTCTCTACTCTTGCTATCGCAACCGGTCGAATTAGCTTGCTCGTGTTATAGGTAACTACCTATCGCTTAGCGGCTTTAATCGTAGAGCGCTAGATGTTTTAGCTAGCTAGGGACTCGTATCTACCTATACTACTATTAATTTGGACCTCTATAATTACGCTAGGAGGTAGAAGGTATGTATTGCCTCGTATAGTGCATTAGTTGCGTTAACTAACTATACTAGCAAGAACTTATTCGCCTTACTCGCGTTTTAAGTATATATGTTATATACGATAATATAAACTTTATAGACTATATACAAGATTCCTCGGTTTTAACTAGTAATATTATGCGGAACCTAACTACTATACTAATAATCGAGAGCGACTATATCCCCGAATGCGGTTTAAAGTAGGATATGTTTACCCCTTACTAGCTATTAAGGACGAGGGACATATTTAACTTACCCCCCCTCTACTCCGACGATATATATACCTACTAGCTATCTATGTATTATATACATTTAGCAATAATAGCATAGTTCGGGGTTAATATAAAGTGTCTAAGCAGCGATAGTTCTATCCGTAAGCATACTAAATAGCTAGGGATTAATAAGCTTCCCCTAAAAAGGGTCGAATACTATCCTATCGGGGTAATATTCTAGAACGAGGGGACGATCGACGGCACCGCGGCTATATACGAGGATATCTGGATTAATAAGTTCAAGTTCAATATAGAGGATCCTATATTCCGTAACCGGTTATAGCTCGTATATAGTAATTAATTAACCGCTATACGTATACGTAGTATTAAGTAAGAATTACGAGAGGTAAGTCGTACCTTCGACCGCCGTAAATAGCTTGTTAGTCCCTCTTCCTTCTTCTATACCGCTATAAATCTCTGTTTTACTATTAGCAAGCTCTTCTAGTCCTACTAGCTAGGTAGTATAGCCGATTTATACTTAGTTTAAGGCGATATTAGTTAGTTCGGGGTCTCTAACCTACCTAAGAAGAAGTCGCTATACTAGAAGCTGCGTCTAGTAGTGCTTTAGGGCTACTAGTTACGGGTAGTATAGTTGTTCGTATTAGCTATACGTCGTCGGAAGTTAATCGGGCTATATAGTAGCGATTACGTAGGGCTAACGGATATTAACGTCGTTCGGGGTACTATATAACACCTTTCGCCCGTCGTATATATCTCTATCCTATCGGATATATACGATTAGATCCTATCTCCGGAGGCCTAGTAGTTAAACGGTAACGAACCCGAACTCGTATAGTTTAACCCTAAACTAGACGGGGGTACTATATACCCTAATAGTAGCACCTTATACCCCGATAGCGGCACCTTATACCCCGACGGAGCGAAAACTCGTAGTACTACTACGCTAGCCTTAACTAGGCGTATACATATTACGGAGTTATAGATAATACTACGTTAGGCTATACGGCGTATAGACGTCGGGTATATCGAGCGATCCCTCGAGTAGCTAGCGATTATGTTTTTCGGGGCTAGGTAGTCTAACTACGGGCGGGAGATGCTATACTTCCGATAGCTACTATTAAATTCGACCCCGGAGCTTCGATACGCCCTCCTCGCGTACGGTTTCGTTAATATAGCTAGTCGATATAGTAAAGGGCTTACTATAGACGAGTTGTTAGAGCTAGAGAACGGGAGGTACTAGAATAAGATAAAAGCCCGTAAGAACTCTACCTACGATATTAATGCTATCTTTATTAAGGTAGCCCTATCTACGAAGGCTACTACGAAACAGCACGAGTTACTAGAGGAGGAGTTTAGGGCAAAGAATTCCGGAGGGCACTTGTATAAAGACACTAGCTACGACATATAGGGCCTAGTTTAGAAGCTTCTTCGGGGTTTCGCTACTCTACTACTGCTAGGCCTTACCTATTATAGTTCTCCAGACAAGACTACTATCTATAATCTATACGTAGACGGACGTTCCTTAATCAGCTCTTAGGTCGACGATTTTAATATTAAATATATAGAGCGACGTAATATAAGGATCGCTATAGTACTAGAAGACGTCTATACTCTAAGGCACGATTAGAATAGGCTAGAGATAGATCTACTCGCCTCGTACGACATTAGGGAAGGTAGTAGTAATAATAGGGACGTGTTGCTACTCGATCTAGAACTATACTAGGCATTAACACTCGTATTTACGCATTTCGTTCGAATTCTATAGCTATCGGGGCTGGATATTACCTAAAATCAACGCTCCTTAGCTATAGTAGGCTCGAAACAAAGAAAACAACGCTCGGTCGCTCTAGCGGGACCCTTTACTATCTATCGGGGCAAATAGTATCGCTATCGGGGTAAATAGTATCGCTATCGGGGATAAATTTACCTATTAAAACTTAGAAGAAAGAAACTATCCGTCCTCTACGATGCCGTAGTACTACTTCCGCTGCCTCTAGTACTACTTCCGCTACCTCTAGCACTACTAGCACTACTAGTACTACTAGTACTACTAGCACTACCTCTATTACCCCTAGCCTAGCGCCCGTAGTACTAGATGCGCGCCCTCTATATACTCTTCCTACGTAGGTACTCGCGTATACCGATCTCGATAGCGCTATCTACTACTATATTAGTAGGCGGAAGTCCGCGTAGTAGGGCATTCGTAGCGCCGTATATATAGAACGACTATTAGCCGAGCTAGATAAGCATAGCATAGTCTATATTGCCGTTATTGTTGCGGACCTCCTATAGTTATGCCTCCTACGCCTTACGATAGTTAGCTCCCTTAGTCTTCTTAGTAGCGGACTACTTGTTAATCGTCTTACGTATCTTATAGGCGTATTTCGACTACGCTACGCGGAAGTCCTCGAGCTCCTTATCTAGCTTATTATATATCTCCTTACTGCACCTATCGGCCTTAGCCTTATCCCTTACGGTCTCTACGTTAACGGAGTATAAGTAGAGGACTTCGAGCATATTATATACGCGGTTAAAGACGATAGTACTACTATCCTAGTACTTACCTAAGCCCTACGTCTTACTAACTATCGTATATAGCTTATAGCGGGCGTCTAGGCCCTAACTATAGTTATTATAACCCCTCTATTTCGGGGCAATGCCGCTAGCGAAGGTGTTTCTATACCTAAAGGTTCGAGGATTAGTACGTACTACCCGCTCGTAGATAAGCTTTAGACACTCCGTATAGATTATGCTATCTTAGGACTAGACTTCTAGTACCTATTCGAGCTCTATAGGCATATCGTTGTAGATGCGGTCGACGTCGTTAGTTAGTACTAACTAAATGTCCGTAGAGATAATAGAGATAGCGAGTAAGTTCGCCGAGGTATCTCGGGGTAGAATACTAGAGTCCGAGCGATATACGCTCCTACCGAAGCCTCTACTAGAGCTACTAGGGCTAGAGCTAGCCCCTATATTACTATAGTTGCTACTTAGTTACTACGTCCGAGTGCTACTAACGGTACGAGAGTACGTACGGCCGAACATCCTACTACGACCGCTTCTATCCCCGAAACTACCGCTTCCGGTAGACCCTAGTAGTATACTATACTCGCTACTACCCGTACTAGAAGGAACGGCATTAACGAAGTCGTATAATCGAACTCCGAGTACTTTAGTAGTTATAGAGCCGCTACTACTAGGCTAGCCGCCGCTAGTACGTATAGTAAACCCGGCGATAGGCCTAGAGATAGTTAGATCTCCTAGTATATCGGGGATTCGGGGGAAGAAGCTAGTCTCTCGGGGATCGTAGTATCCGCGGACGGGGTTATATACGGTGTTATTAGGGTCGATACCGGCGAAATAAGGGGCGTTTTACGGTACCGTAAAGGTAACATAGTTAGATAGTAGTTCGATGTTTACTAGTTGTAGACCCGCGCGTAGTACTCCGGACTAAGTACGGCGTATCTCGAAACTAGTAGTACCGAGTATAAGGCCGCCAACGTCTAGTATACGGCTAGCTACGGTTATAGATATAGATAGAGATTAAGGTAGGTCGATATTCTTACCGCGGGTAGGGATTTACCTTATAGATATAGGTCCTAAAGCGCGGTAAAAAGTTAAAGGGGGTTAGCGTTATACGGGCGGTATAGGTATAGGAGGAGGTAGACATTCTACGTATAGTTATAGTATCGGAGACGGCGGTAGTTAGATACTCGTACGTAGGGGAGAGGGTATAGAAGGGGCGTTACCTATCGGGGTAAAGGGGCTACCGATTAAGGAAGCTACGAGGAGAAAAGTTAGTATTAGGGCTATAGTCTATACTTTCGGGGCAACTTACTTTAGCCGCGTATACGATTACGCGCCTAAGCTATAACTATACGCTCGGTTTCGTCTAGTAACTAGTATATCGACGGACGTAGCGAGCTCCTAAGCGAACCCTCGCTACGTAGAGTCTCTCTAGTACGATCTATAATTATATCCGAAGCCCTCTAGCTTAGACTATATTCGGATCGGTTAGTAGCGATCTCGCTCTCTATACGCTAGCGCGTATTCGAACGAGGTATTAAGAAGACGTTTCCAAGGGACCTAATAAGTTCCCTAGCCCTATTAGGCTTATTAGGCTTATCGGACTTATTATCCGGAGGCGCTATATTAGATAGCGGCGGGGGTTATTAGGTATAATAAAGTAGAAGGTAAGGTAGAAGGTTAGTAGAAGGTTAGTGGAAGGTTAGTAGAAGGTTAGTAGAAGGTTAGTAGAAGAAGAGAGAAAGAAGTAGGTAAAGGGAGGTTTATAAACTACCGATAGGTCGACGCTAGTAGGGTTATAGGGCGGAGTAGAAGTCGGGGCGGAGCGGAAGTTAGATACGACTATTTACCTCTAAATTCACGTATAGCTACGCCTACTAACGCGATAATACAATAAGGACTTATAACAATGCTAGGTGCATATGCTGTCTATAGCACCGCTAATAGGGCATATAATTGTATATATAAATATAATTAACCTACCCCGAAGGCTAAGGACATATAAAAATAGCTTAATATTAACGGGGATCGCAGTAGAATATTATACTATATAACAGTCTATATATACGATAGCTAGTAGCATACGATAGCATTATCTTTTCCGTCTTCGTATATAATAGAGCAAGTAACTTTAGTAGATATAGATGCTCGGCTTCCCCGAAAGGGTATACCGCGCACGGTCTAGCCGGTATATTAACATTTAAACTCCCCTCGAAGAGACGCAATATACACCGCCTACCGCTAAACTACACCGGAGAGGGCTCGAACTAAGTAATAGATAGCCCGAAGGCATAGACGTATATATGGATTACTCGACTAATTAGTTAGGCTACCTATTAGGATACGGCGATATCGCTACTACTACTACTATTACTACTACTACTACTACTACTACTACTACTATTACCGCCCGTATATCGCCCCCCCCTTAACTCTCCTATAGCGCCGGGTGTATTTATATAGGTATCTATCGGACAGTAGCGATAGTATATCTTAATTACGTATACGTAGAGGATATTATTACTACGGTATCCTAAAACGGCGCTAATATCCCTACGATCTACTAGAGAACAGACTACGACAAGTCGCCTCCCTCGTTAAAAGAGAAGAACAACAACCCGTGTCCGCTTAATAGACTAGTAACCTCGGATGCGGTATATTAAGATAGCGCCGACACTATACGGTATATTAAGATAGCGCCGACACTATACGGTATATTAAGATAGCGCCGACACTATACGGTATGTTAAGATAGCACCGACACTATATATTATATTAAGATAGCGCCGACACTATACGGTATATTAAGATAGCGCCGACACTATACGGTATAGTAGTAGATTATTCGATCGAAGGAAATAGATATATATAAGCAACCCCGAAAGGCTACGGCTAACCCCGAAAGGGTCGACAAACCCGGCGCTATAGATATACTATCTAGCTATTAGACTCGACCTCCCGGGTAATCTACTATATAGATTAGCGCCTTTCGGTATTAATAGACGGTTCATCCGTATTAGTTACTAGTTCCGCCGTTGCCTATTATTATTACTATTAAGCAAACTATACCTAAACTTATCTTCGACCAAGATCTTAGTATACTAGCCTACATTATTATTCCTAGCCTTCGGGGCAACCGGCTTTTAGGTAGTTCGGTAGACTAATATACCGGCTACGGGCGGAGAGGATAGGAGGTCTACGTTCTTATCTCTATATCCCGAGTCGAAACTTAGGCCGATGCGATAATCCGGCTATAGGGTCGCATTTAATATAGTAGTAGTAGCCTAAAAGGTAAGGGACCCGTTATTATCCGTCCTCTACTTCTCGATATTTCGATCGATAGTAGCGACACCTACACTTAGTAGGGTCGAATCGACTTCCGGACTATCCCCGAGTGGAACTTTAATACCTAATCTACTTTTACTATAAAGGCGGCGTAGTAGTAGTACCTCGAAACGCCTAGGGATTAACGTCGTCTTTATAGTCGATACCTATTATATAGCGAGCTCCACCTTATTACGCCTCTCCTATATTACGAAGGCACGCCGCTCTAGCTCTAGTATGCCCTCTAACATAGCCTTCTACGCCGTAGCTAGTACCTTCTCGGCTCGTTTCCGCTTCTTAAGCTCTACTATATACGCTAGTACCTAGCTATACTAGGTATACGTAGTAGGGACGATTGTCCGTAAACCCCGAAGTAGAAGCTCCGTACCCCGATATATATCGAGGCTATCCGGATCGCGCTATTCTTAATCGCGTTCCGACTACGATACTAGCACGGCTCTAATACGCTAATCGAGGACGGTAAGATTAAATACCTACTTACTATAGTCGTTCCGATCGCGAGCATTAATCCGGTTACGGATATTAAACTCCGTATATATTCCCTAAGCTAACCTTTCGGGGATAAACATAGCCGGCGGCATTATAAACCGGCGACCCTTCGAGGGATATATATAATTAACGACGCGCTCGTACTATATCGTTAATAGCTCTAGGGTAATACCCCTCCTACCTTTCGGCTTCTTAACGTCGGCGGTAATTAGCTCGAACACGGGATTATCCTTTACTAGTAGTAGGTTATAGCGCCGCCTATTATAGCATACTTCGGCCGGCACTACTAGTAGACGCTCGATATACTCGTTTTCTAATAAAAGGTCGTCCTACGCCGCGCGACTATATAGTATATTAATAATGTTGTATAGGTCTACATCTATACATGCCCTAGACTTCGTCTAACTCTTATTAAAGAAGCGTGCGGGCTTAGTCTTTAATAGCCTCTATTAGGAAGGCGCTAGCGAGCCCGTCTAGCTACTACCGTTATCGGAGTTACTAGTATCTATATCGGGGTTAGATTTATTCCCGTTATCGTCCTTATTACTACTTTTGAATAGTAGAGTAGTACATTCGTTATAATAGGTAGCGACTAACCTACGCCGCTATTAATACGTCCTACGTTTACTTTTCGGGTTACTACCCGGCGTAGGATTACCTAGCCTTAGCTAACCTTCTATATCGAATACCTATAGTAGGAAGAAACTATAGCACTACGTCCGCTTACCTATCTCCGGATCTCGCCCTCTACGACCGAAACGCTAGCGGAGGTTTATAATGTAGTATTCTAGTAATATCTTCTATTAGATAATGCGGTATATACGAGGGATGTTAATACCTATATATAAGGCGGTAGTAGCGACTAGAATCCGGATTTAGGAGTTATCCGTATAGAAAGCCTTATATCGGAGGGTCTAGTCGTATACGCTAATACTAGACGAATATATCTAGACGACGTTAATAATATAGCGAGGTCTACCGCTTACTTCCTATACGTACCGTACCCTTTAGGGGAACCGGTAGTCGCTAAAACTAGCTATACTCGGATGCAATTTATTAATACTACGACCTCTACGCGGCTATCCGTAAAGATAATCGTACGAGGGATCTACTACGGGGTTACTACCCCTTCGGGGAAACTACTAGTAATTATAAAGTATAACTAAGCGAATTTGGAGGCCTTACTACGAGTAATCGGCTTAAAGACGTATATATAATTAGTGCGATTAATTAAACTCCGATATAACTACGTCTACCTTACCCTAACCCCGAAAGGACGGAACCCTCTATTAGTAATAATATAGGCTTAAGCCTTCTTCGTAAGGGTACTAGTATAGCTAAACTATCTAGTATCGGGGGAAACGAGCTAACGCAACTAGCTAATTTAAAGGAACATAGGCTAGAAGGACTCGCCCTAGGAATATAGTAGGTGCACCTCGTTAATAGCTACTAAACTAACTTAACTACGGATATAGTTATTACGTAGTATAGCCTTAAAGTTATTGGAAACCGCTTACTCGGGCCTAAGGATAATATAGTTATACTTCCTAGCCTCTATCTCGGAGAAGAGGTTAGGGTTATTACGCTTAGTCGTAGCTATAATTAAATAGGACTTTAATAGGCTAGGTACGATACGAGTAACGTCTAGATACTACTCCTTACCTAGCTTACTTAGAGGCTTAATCTAGAAGGTAATATTGCTAGTTAATACCGTATATACCTAGAATACGAGACTCTTACTAATACTAGTACGTATAACGAATAGTACGTCCTAAGAGGCGAAGATTAGCGAGTATAGGACGTCTACCTACTCGTAATAAGGCTTTTAGGGAGGCACCGTAGTCGGGTTTAAGGCGGCTAAAATCTATATAAGGCTAGCTTCGATTATATGCTAGTAGAAGGTATAGTATCTAGGTTTCCGTATACGAGTAACTAATACTCGGAGCTTAACTAGCGTTATAATAGGAACCCTTTCGATCTAGGCTATAATCGCTACCGACTCTTTAGCCCTAAAAGGGTTTTCCTACCTATATACTTCTACTATACGCTCTCGGGGGTTATAATAGTTGCCCTAGAGGCGCTATCTAGACTAGTTCTTACGTCCGCTATACTACCTCGCGTTCTAGAAGTAACCTAATATATAAGTCTACTTACTAGTACGACTAGGCTACGATAGACGGGGATAAACGGGGGTCCCTTCGAGGTAAGTAGCTTACCCTAGGCGCGTACTATTAGGGTATCGGATAGCGGAGGTACGAGTTTATATATAGTAGATATTCGGATCGATACGGCTAAGTAGTATATAGAGCTAGTTAGGCTACTAGACGTCGTATTAGAGTATAGTCGATAGTATCGGGGGATAGGGTATAGCTTTCGGAGTAAAGCGCGCTAAGAGGGTAAAACTAGTTTTAGCTCGATTTCGATAGGGAGATTAGCTACTACTAATAGAATTAGTCTATATATATATCTAACTATTTTAAAGAGACTTACCGTAGGGTTTTAGGTTACGTCTACGAGAAAATTATATATCGTATATATAGTATCGATTTTGGACGTGTTTAGTGCGCTTAGAGGGTAAAAGTATACGAAACCGGCTTAGATCCTAATTAGAGTCTTCTCTCGTTAGTCCGTACATCCCCATTATACTCCTTTCGGAACAAGGTTAGCACCTATCGGGGTAACCCAACCCCTTTCGGGGCAACTCTCAACTCAAATTAAACAGCTATTACGTGCGATAGCACGTGAGTAACAACGAGGCAAGGAGACTTTGATTAGCGGGCTGATTCATGAGATAGCCTCACACAAAGCATTCTCCAGGATGGGACGTCATCTTGGCAAAGATCACGGGATCTGCACGGATCCACCGTACATCGACCTTTCTTTCCAACTCTTTCCGCTTCAATTCATTGCGACACGACATATCTGACAGCATCGTGTCAATCTTCTCGCGATAAGCAGCAGAGTAGACTACGACCTTCCTTGTGCATTCCATCTGCCGGCATGGAGCCGAGTCTGAGCCACCAACTGGCAACAAAATCCGAGCCGGGATCTGGATGAAATTCTTTGGGCCGAGCCTGGTCGACGACGCGATGATGTTGAAGTTGTTATTCCATGCTGCGTCTAGAACGATTGGCAGCGCCGCAGCATACAACAGAGGTACCGCGTGATAGCCATCCCGGCCATGGTCCCGATGGAATGACCAGCCGCGACCTCGTACTGCGACCATGGAGCTAGGACGAGGATACACATAATCGCGAACAAGAGCCGCGAGGTACGGCGAAAATCATTCGTTGTCGACAAGCTGCAGTCCGAACGCCCACAGCCGTGGAATGCCGCTGGTCTGCATTCACTCGCCATGCACTTGCTTGTTCAAAGGCCTACAGCCGTGAGATGCCGCCGCTCTTCATGCACTCGCCATACACTTGCTTCACACGTCTTTACCATGCAGTCATATGACCGTGCATCGTACCTGGTCCTGCCCCGCGGGACCCTGCTCCACCTGATTCGATGAAGATTCCATACGACCAACAACTGCTTCAATGGTGGCTCGTCTGGGCACGAAAGCTAGTGGCCATCTCTTCATGATTCGGCAGCGCGAAAGGCTGCTCTGTCCATCGAAAGGCCGTTTGCTTCGTGGTAACAACAGGCAGTATCAGCCTACCTCAACCCAGCCTTGCGCTCCCACAGCACTAGCGCACGTGGACATTTGAATCTGCACGCCTCCCACCAAACCTCCCCTGGAGAATGATCCGGTCGGTCCACTGATCCGTCCCGTGATGGCCGACTCGCCCATCGAAGTCGCAATCAACCCGGACAATGGCATTGACGGTCCGCTCATTTCGACAACCCTACCCGACTTGAGGGTACATCGCACTTTGCGCTTTGGACCTTGAGCTTCTGCTCCATGGGTTTGGGCTCCGCCACTACGCACGATGTATCGGTGTTTCGAGCCTGGTCAGACTGCCATGGGGTAGTCACTGGCTACCGAAACCCTCGGTAGGTCCATATACCTCAGCCTCCCTGTTCTCTCTTCACAAGCCGCCCCATCGCTCTTTCTCATCTTCAAACTTGTCGGCAAGATCTCCCATCATGGGTGCCAATACCGCAGACGTTGTCGTCGACTCCAGCTCGGGAGATGTCTCTCCTGCCCAAGAGAAGGCTGGCATCTACCACATCGAGGGTCAAGAACCCCTGGATAACGCCCTGCCGGAGAAAGCGATCGAACGACTTCAAGCAGCCATCGACCCTACCGCGGAAAAGGCTCTCGTTCGGAAGATAGACGGGCATGTCATCCCAATGGTGATGGGCCTCTACTTGGTGTCCTTCATAGATCGGTTCGACTAGCAACGAGACTGACAGGAGTGATATAGATGCTGACAGGAGATCAGAGTCAACATTGGCAATGCTCGTTTGTATGGCATAGAGGCAGATCTCGGCATGGAGGGCAGCATGTTCCAGGTTGCCGTTTCCATCTTGTTCGTCACCTACGTCTTGGGAGAGCTCCCGAGTAATTGGATCATGAAGCACTATGTTCGACCCTCTCGCTGGATTGCAAGCATCACGACGGCATGGGGCCTTGTGGCCACCTTCAGCGGATTCACGCAGTCGTACGCGGGCTTGATTGTCTGCCGACTTCTTCTTGGTATCACCGAGGCCGGTGAGTGCTCTCGCAGATCATCAAGTGCAGATCAATTCTGATATCTTTCTGCTACAGGCCTCTTCCCAGGAATGGTCGTCTACCTCACTTTCTTCTACACCAAGCAAGAGCTCGCTCTCCGAACTGCCTACCTCTTCGTCTCCGCTGCCATCGCCGGATCCCTCGGTGGTCTATTCGCGTACGGTATTGGCCACATGGACGGCATGGCAGGCTACAGTGGCTGGCGCTGGATCTTCATCATCGAAGGTATTCCGACCCTCGCCCTTGGACTTGTTGCTTGGTTCGCACTTGCGGATGAGCCTGATACAGCTTACTACCTCAACGCTGAGGAGCGTGACCTCGTCCGAGCTCGCCGCGCGGCCCAATTGGGAGTTACCGAGACATTTCATTGGGACGACGCCCGCAAGGCGTTCACAGACTGGAAGACCTATGCCTTTGGTGTTGCCCAGTTCTGCAGCGCTTGCATGCTCTACAGCTACTCGACTTTCCTGCCCACCATCATCCAACAGATCATGCCCAAAGCCAGTCGCGCCACGACTCAATTGTTGACTACACCTTGCTACGCTACCGGTGCCATCGTCTACGTCTGTCTCGCTCGCGTCAGCGACTGGAAGCAGATCCGTGGCCCTATCGCCGCAACCATGGCCTGTGTCAGTGCTGCCGGCTACGCCATCCTGCTTTCCCGGGGATCACCCGGTGTTCTCTACTTTGGCTGCTTCGTCATTGCCGCGGGCATCTACATCACCATCGGATTGAACATTGCATGGCTGAGTAAGTGCATCACAGACGGTCGGATGCTTCCCGACGAATTGCTAATACTATGTCCTCCAGACACCAACAACCCCCGCTACGGCAAACGCACGACCGCCTCCGGCATGCAAATCATGTTAGGAAACACCGCCGGCGTCGTCGCCCCCTTCCTCTACCCCACCGACGACAAGCCATACTTCACGCAGGGTCATGCGATCAGCCTCGCGCTGGTCTCTCTAGGTGCCATGGTCTTCGCTTCACTGTCTCTGTATTTCCGCTGGGAGAACAGGCAGCGTGCTCTGGGAAAGAGAGATCATCTGATGGATGGCAAGACGGAGGAGGAGATTGTGGCTATGGGTGATGAGAACCCGAGGTATAGGTATACCACGTAGATGTGCTGTAGAGAGGCGGTGTCTTGTAGAGCCCGCCGATGTATACGACATGAAATTCATGACTGTTTCTACCACCACTCGTTTTCCAGTGGCGATGCAAAGAGCACGCCGTCTTGTACCAGTGGCATTATGGAAGCAAAGGAATAGAGAATGTCCTCGACTGCGGACCTGCTCTTAGAACTGCACCAAGGCCTCGCCAGTTCGGCTCAAGTCGAGCCGAACCCCGAACTCAATATTTCGGTCACTGAGTACGCTCAACTTCGCTCCTTCCTCCTGTTACAAGATCTTTGACCGCCTACATTGAGATCTCGATAGCGCCGAGCTGGGTTCTTAGATAGACACTCGAAGCATTCACCAAGCCGAACAGTCGCCAGCCATACATTGAAGCGGCAACATGCCAATAGACAACGAGATCTCCGGCCGGCTAGCACTCATAACAGGTGCATCGGGAGGGTAAAGCGACCTGATCATTCTCAGATCATGACTGACTTGTTGTTCAGCATCGGCGCCGCATGTGCTCGCGATCTGTTCGCTCACGGTGCTTCGCTGGCATTAACATACTCCTCGAACAAAGCCTCGGTAGATCAACTAATCGATGAGCTCAGAGCCATCGACAAGGAGCAGAAATTGACGGCACACAAAGCCGACATGGCTTCTGACAGCGATTTGAGTACCCTTTTCGACGAGATCAAAGCACAACATGGTCACGGGCCAGACATTCTGGTCGCCAATGCCGGCTACGGCAAACGCACTTCGAACATCCTGGAGATCGACATTGAGGAATGGGACTACACAATCAACGTAGGTCTTCCCATTCCCCAAGATCGCAAAGTATGGACGAGCTGACATTTTCCCACAGGTCAACCTCCGAGCAAGCTTCATCCTCACCAGACTCGCCGTGCCGCACATGCTCGAGAAGCAATGGGGCCGCATCGTCTACATCAGCAGCATCGCCGCCGGCGGCACCTCGATCAACGGCTGCCACTACTCGGCCTCCAAAGCCGGCGTGCAAGGACTATCAAAGAATCTCGCGATCAAGCTGGCCAAAGACGGCATCACCTGCAACGACGTTGCGCCGGCGATGATCACCGGCACGGGCATGATTCCCGACGAGGCGTTTTTGAAGGGTACGCCGGGCGATGTGAGTAGGATTCCGGTGGGGAGGTCGGGGTCGACGCAGGAGTGTGCGAATGTGGTGACGATGTTGTGTAGGACTGGGTATATGACGGGGCAGAGTATTTTGATTTCGGGGGGGTTAAAGTAGATCGTGGAGCTGTCGCTTGATGCATAGCAGCGCCACAACGTTCCTAACATGATTCTGCAGCTGAGAATAACGACCGCTTGTGCAATTAGTCTGTCTACCGTAGATGGACGAGGAAATAGGCCAGCCCAGCAACAACAGTGCTGACTCAGCGCGGGCTTGACTTCGATGGTCTATCTTGGACATCTTCCACTGATCAATCGTCGTTGACTGTTGACCATCGCGAAAGACTTCCAAGAGATACGACGATCATTCGCCTATTGTTCAAGGGAGGCGGTGCATCGAACATCAGTCCTGACTCTCAGGAAGTCTCACACTCAAAGTCAACAAGACCGAAGCTATTCATCCTTTCAAGCTCTCGATCCTACAGTCTGCTCTCGACGATTTAATAGTCCGCCTGCGTCTGACTCGCTGTTGGGTCATCAAGCGGCAAAGGGTCTACAGTGAGTACATTTGAATTCTGTCTACCTGGAGACCAAGGTATGAGGCTTCTACTGAACTGTTCGGAACGCTGGCTGACTTGGCTCTCCAGATAGAAGCACAAGTCCCAACTCAAGATGAGGCAGGTGTAGAGCGAGCTCTGCATTACGACCGCATGCGGGACAAGGGACACGGTGGCTACAAGCACCAGCAAGCGACGAGACCACGGACTCTTGGCTATGGACTTGCCGACTCGCCAGGCACACAGGCTGCCTGGATCCATGAGAACGTCAAAGATTGGTCTCATCACGACGGAAATGCGGAAACGGTATTCAGCAAAGATGAGATGCTCGACAACATCATGCGGTACTGGCTTTCCAACTCTGGAACATCATTTGGTCGCTTCTACTGGGAGTGCGAAGTCGACGCGGCCGCGTGGCAAGTCGAGATTCCGGTTGCCGTGAGCTGGTTTGGAGGCGATAATTGCTACGCTCCGAGGGAGTTGTGCGAAAGGTACTACAGGAATATCGTGTACTGGAACGAGACGCACAAAGGCGGACATTTTGCGGCGTGGGAGGTGCCTGATCTTTTTGTCAAGGAGATGCGTGAGTGGAGAAAAGCGCTCAGGGTGGTGGGAGAAGAGATTTGATGAATTCAGAAACGGAGCGATCAATATGAGGCGTCTCATCACGATATCCTGCTGCCGACTTGCCGGAGCATCGTGCTTTCGGAGGGATCGTTCAGTTCCTCAGACGGCAAACGAGCCGTTGCTCCAGTGCCTTGCAACTTGAACTTCCTATCAATGATCTCGACGTTGCTTCTTAGAAGCCGAGGTCATCCCAATATCAGGCGTACCGCTGCAGATGTCGCGGATTTCCATGATAGCTCGAGGAGCTAAACACCGCCCTCAGGCGTCCCGTGTGGTGCACGTAGCTCCATGAACCGGAGGCCTTATTGTCAAAGCCTGCAGATGAGCATTGAGTACTTCGTATAAGGCCCTTGAGCGATCCACCCTGGAAGGCTTCCAAGACTCGTTCAACAGGAAGCCTTGCTCTCAATCTCCTACGAACAGTCGCCCTCATCAATCTTCCTCGTGCGGCCTTCAAATTCCTCTCCAACAAGATGTAGTCCTCCACCATCCTCACCGCTCTATGCTCTACCCTCGCCACCGCAACCGAAGTCATCTACCTCGCGAACGGCCAGAACTCCTACACCCCTTGCGGGCCCGACTACCACATCTCGGAAATGGTCTTCTACAACAACATCGACAATTCCCAGAACGGCCAGCAACCCAACGACGCCACTCAAGTCGGAGGCTGCGGATACAAATACTGGGAAACTACCTCGTCCGGCAAATTCTCCAACGGGGTGACTTTTACCAGCCATATCGACGGCGGCGCTCAGGGGTACGCTGTGGGGAGGTATGCTGGTTATGGAAGCAATGGGTATAATATCTATAATTGCTTTCGGGTTTAATGGTATGTTGAGAGCGGTTCATTCTTGATCCAGGTGCTTGCGAAGGCGTTGGAGGGCAGGTCGTCAATTGATCTGCAACCGGGGAGGCTGCTTCAATTCGATCTACTACTGCAAGCAAACTTGAGTCCAGGAAAGAGAAGGGACGACAGATCGTGGCGACCAGAAGAACATGTGGCAATACTGACGGCGGATGAAGACTCGAGAAAGCATCGCCGCCAATCCGTCTACTGTGTTTCCCGTGCGTGCGGTACTTCTTGCTGTGATCTACCAGATGGGCGTGAGATCGACACTGGTCTGAGCTTGAAGAGCAATTCCATGAAATTCCACTAGCGTACATCCCGCGAGGCTCTCCTTGCGAGTAACATCTCTCTGCCTCGACAACCCGTATCATTCTCAATCGCTTTCATTGTCCCCTGGAAGACATGAACAAAGCAGAAACGCCTTGCGTAAAATTCGCATCGTGATGGGCTGCCCAAATGCAACAGCCAGAACAAAGGACGAAAACCCAGACCCCAAACGCCATTCGCAGCATGTAAGCGGAAATGAAACAAAGCGAAGGAAATCCAAGTTCAAAGCACAGCGTGCGACCACTTCGCTCTGGTGGTGTTGTATACCTGATTGAGTTAGCAGTGCGTATATGAAAGCTTCGCCGGAAAGACTTACCTCCTGAGGCCACTCCACGGCCACTCATACCACCACACTACTCTTCGTAGCCGCCGCGATCATCGTCGCCGTCCGGGACATGATTGCACCGATCGTAGTCGATACGATTGCCACGACCCCGACGCGACCCGCTATGAGGAATGCCGGAGGGATTGTCGTTCTCCGCGTGGTCGTTGCGTTGGCGGCCACCACCACGTCGACCTGAGCTACTAGAAATGCGTCCGAAGGGGTTGGGCAAAGTCTCGGGAGCTTCACGCTCGCGATGCGAAGGGCGACGCGACTCGTCACTTTGTGGATTCTGGCTTTGATGTCGGCTTCTGGCTCGAGGACGGCGAGGTGTGTTGGACTGCTGATTGTCGTGTCGCTGGTAGAGTCCGGTTGAGGTGTTGATGGAGGTTCTCAAGAAGGAGTGAGGCTTTTGCTGCGTTCGATCACTGCGAGAACGAGCTATCTTCTGGTGGGACTCGTCTTGGCTGCGACTCTCTTGGGTGAAGCGGTCCTCGAAATAGCCCGCGAAGCTGCTGCGGCGTAAGAAGCTGGTGTAGTCGGACGGCTTTGAGCTCACTTCGCGGCGTCTGGTGTCGTCGCTCTGTCGACGCGAGCTTTGGTCATTGTTGCGACTGAGAAACCCATTCAGCCCAGGCTCGCGCTCGGGCAATGCGCCGACGTCTGCAATGTCGCCGTACTCGTGAGATCTCCCTCGACTGGAGGCAAGAGACCGATAATCGTCAAGGCGCCGATCAGGCTCATGATAGTAGTCTCGGCGAGGAATGTGCTTCTCTGGCTCAGCACCCCAGCCCGGCGCTATCTTGGTGCGGTCCTTGGAGCGCTCTGTACCGCTGGGCGTGTGAGGTGCGCTCTTCTGGAGCGAGGACTCCTCGATGGACTTTTCTGCGCGCTGATCGCGTGCTGCCTTCGCCTCCCGTTTTCTGTCCGCCTCGCAATGGATGCAGGTCTGGTTCAAATTGTGATACCAATCTGTATGCACCGTGCAGTAGACGTGATGCTTTGAGCACGGCGCGTGGACCGTCTTTCTCCCTGTGCTGCAACGGCAGTGGTGGCCCTCCCAGTTCCATGGCATGATGACGAGATTGTACCTGCCTGATTAGGCAATAGCTTTGGAGGTGAGGTGAAGTGGCAGGCTGTGGCCCTACCGTTGTGCGTGTGAAGTGTGTATCGAGTCGTGTTCTTTTCGGGTGATTGAAGCACGTTGAGTCAGGCTTCGAGGCGCGACTGAGGGTTAAGTTGTTGCTGGAGGTGGAAGTGGGTGCCTGGAAGTCAACAAGCCCGACTTGGCGCATAGGGGCGGTCTGTGCTTACTAGACACAATTCACAAGCACCCGCGCCACAACATGGACATCCGATTCGTGCTACGTATTGTCAGGCTGTGCTCCGTATTGTTAGTTCAAGTAACGACTACAGTCATCTGCTAGGTCTAACACTTCGGAGTTGGGTTGTTTCCCAGAGTCTCACTTGACGCTAAAGATACTTAGCTCCACACAGACTTGGAGCCGTCACGACGATGTTCAATTGTGAACCAAGAAAACGCCTTCGAATTGTCATCTTATTTTGACTTACGCTCGCAAAAAGCACCAACGCTGCAAAGGGGAAGAACTTTGACTCGAGCTCTCGTGGAGATCCTGTGAGCACATGCCCGACCCAATTGTCCCAGTCGTGCTCCAGATAACAGATCGATCCAAGGCTCTTAAGATCCGTTGCAGCATGCCGACGCGCTTAGTATTAGACAGAGCGTCGACTTTAGGAAGTGATTCGACTCCACGCCCTATGAAGAGATTAGCGCAAGCACCCTGAACACTATAAGCCACTCGTCCGTACATACCCCACGTGAATCACCCTCCGTCTTCCACCCTTTCCGGTACCAATCCCGACCCTTCTCCGCTTTCTTCTTCTTCGCTTCAGTCGCCTGCGCCTTACGGCGGAGCTCGACTTCCCGCTGTTCTGCCTCGAGATGCACTGTTCCGTATTCTGCATGAACTAGTTAACGTGGATCGTGCAGTAACGACAGTGCTCCTTGCAGAATCCAATTTTCGTTTTCTTTTTCGACAGAACAGCGCAGCCCCCATAGTGGTGCTTTCTATCTCCGCGGAGTAGCATAGCAGTAGATTATAAGACTAAATGGCGCTTATTAGTATTGCCTAATTAGGAAGGAGCTATAGTAATATACGTATAATGTCTACTAGAGGTTAGTATATGGTGTAATGTTTAGCACTTTATCTAGCAGTCTAGGTCTATTAGTATGCGTTAGGATTCTATAAGAGACTAGGTATAGAAGGCAGTTAAAGGATATAGTAGGTAGTTATAAAGAAGGAGTCTAAGTTGTTATAAGTAGAGCCTCGCGCTTTACTAGTAAATAAGGACATACTATAGACGTAATGCATACTACGATACGTTGAAATATAATACTTATATAATAGAAGAGTAGGGTCTGAAGCAGGTGTTAGCTAATAAATACACGCCTAGGAGACTACGATCATGTAGGTCTTACTGTCTATTCTTTGGTATTAGACGATGTGAAGCAGTTACTCGTCGTGGGATATAGACACTATTTTTGGATAATTAAACTACGATTAATCAGCCTCTTCTTCGTCACTCTTACTACGACCTTCCCTATTATCCGCCTCCCTACCCTCCTTATTATCGCTATAATCCCACCCGTAAATGCTGTAAGCCCCCCTATAGTAGAAATCGCCCTTCGGGTCGATACCATCTCCCTCAATCTCACCAACCTCATCACCACTACCCATCTCGGAACCAGCTTTCCATCCCCATCTCCCACCATAAGGCACCTTGAACTGGTCTTCGTCGCCTAGATTAGCGCATCTATAGCTATACACGTATCGACTAACGCAGTATACCTCGTCTTCTTCGGTCGGCCAATGCCGACCCATGAATGTGCTGTCGAACCAGTTAAAGGTGTAGTTCTTCGGACGAAGGCACTCTTTGACATTGTGTCTCTCGATTGATCCCGCTGGGTAGTGGCCTGCGAGCTTCTGCACGAAGAACTTGCGCAACACTCTGTTTTGCCGATGAAATGGGCGTGTACTGGCCCAATCAACGTCCTGGATGAAAATCGAGTACTCACACAGAGAGTATAGTCGCCCAGAATGGCTGTTGTCCCAGTCGATAATGCCGACCAATCGCGGCGGCTCTTCTCTACCGTCCCACTCAAACAGCATGTTCTGCGCATTCGAAATCTCCATGAACCATCCTGTACGGCGCATAGTGGATCGGATTGCTTCGCTGTTCCTGAAAGAATGGTCGAACAATAGTTCCCACGGCAAAGTACTGCTCAGCGAGGGACGCACTCATCGGTACTCCGGACTTCAAGAAGCTCAAGAAGGAGTCGAGGGTATTGTCGAACGATCCGTAGCCGACTTGAGAATCAGCATAGGCCATATCGCACAGAGGATCAATCTCTCCACCCGCAGTCAGAGATCCGATGGTGTTGAAGTCCAGCCTCATCAGCTGCGCCAGCACACCCGCGACCGCCTCCACCACCGCCAACTTATGCTTCAGCCCCAACTTCTCCCAGAAGCAATACAGCTGTCCTCCAGGAAGCTTCTCCATCAGCACGAACGCTGCGCCGACGACATGTTGCGGATTGAAGTTGATGAAGTAGATCTCCGGGACTCGAATGGAAGTCCGCGTGCGCACGTAGTCGACGGTGGCGGTCTCGCTCTCGAGGACGCAGACATGTTCCTTCTTGTCTCGTGTAAAGCGAGCGATGCACGTTGAGCCGTCTTCGAAGTGCAATTCTCGGATCTCGTGGTATGTGCCGCGCTGGAGGGTGGTGATGTCGATGCATTTGCCGCGGTCGCCAGGGGTAAAGTACGTGGCGATGTACTTGAGCGCGTCGTAGTCGAGTTAAAGCGGTGGTTCTTCGTCTGCCTATGAGTCTCTGCTGGTCGCTGATGCTGCATCGTCTACGTCCAGCCCCGAGGAGGTTTTCCCATTTTGTTGGTCATCTGGCGGTCCATCTTGCTTGACCGCAGGTGATGTAATCGACGATGAAGCTGAAGATTGCTGCTTGCGCTCGACATTTTCGCCGGGGGAGATCTGATTTCATATCGCCTTCTGATGCTTGCGCTCCCTCGCGCTAATCCTGACTGCACGTTCGATGCGCTCCCTCGCGGATCGCGGCGCGTTCCATCTTCAAATCCCCAGCAGCAGACCTTCATCGTACTCCGGGTATTTCCCGTGCGCCTTGCCGGGACCTTGCAGTCCGACCTTCGAAACGCGCAGCACACAGCGCACGTCAAAACCACTTCAAAAAGTCAAAAAGTGTATCGCCGCAAAAAAAAAAGTGGTGAAAGTAAGCGCGCAAGCAAACCCCCCGTCTCACAAAACGAAACAGAAAGAACAAAAGAAAGCAAACCGAAAGAATCGGTTTTGTTTCCTGTGGCATCTGCCGCCGTCCAACAACGAGAGAGGTCCAGCACGCAAAAAAACCCAAGCGCACCTCAGTCACTTCTTGCAACTTTTGCTCCCCCGCCGCGTTTTGAACCCCTTCCCTTCCCGTGTGCCTGGCTGGCTCCCAGGGTGATTCCATCGCAGTCTGGGGCAATCACATGCCAAAAACGTGTTTGAGCTCCACGACGATTCGATTCGGGGAAGCGCTCGCCGACGGTCCGCCCACTCTCGTCGCTGTGGCACGCAATAAAGGACATACGTACACCTTCCACCACCTCATCGGCACACCGGAACACCACACGCTTCACACTCACTACTCTGCGGCGGTAAAAGGACACGGGTGTACCTGACCTTGACCGCGTCGAACTGCGAAATCATCCTCACACAATCCTCACACAATCTCCTCCTCAAGTCACCACAAACACCCCCACACATACCCACACCTCCACCTGCCGCAAAACCATTCCACCTTCTTGCTAAACTCCTCTGCTGACTCCCCTACCCTACATCCACTTAAACCAACATCACAGCCCCATTGGCCAAAAACCCGATAATTCAGTGATTCGATCGCCGTGATTTCATCAACAATGAATTTCTTTCATCACGTCCACAAGACATACATGCATGCGCTAACCCGTCCCGTCCCGTCCACCAAAACGACGCACACACCCACCACGCTCGAACGCACCAAAGCAGCACCCCCGGATCAGAGAGTAAAAAAAAAGAAAAAGAAGAAGAAGCAACTATAGACATCCTGGGGGGGGGGGGGGGGGGGGGGGGGGGGGGGGGGGGGGGGGGGGGGGGGGGGGGGGGGGGGGCG
>JALRMM010000111.1:0-37797 GCA_026122155.1 Zymoseptoria crescenta | reverse complement strand
ACCCAAAAACCCCCCACGCGACAACCCACAAAACCACCACCCCCGGTTAATTTATTAAAAAAAAAAAAAAAAAAAAATAACCAAAATTTCACATCCTCCCCCCCCCCCCCCCCCCCCCCACCTCAGCCTCCCTCAGCCCGAATCATCATCGCAAAAACCAAAATCCCCCAGCCAGCCGTGCAACCCACGCAGCATGCAAAGCAAAGCAAAAAGAGAGAACACTTCGCGCTGATCGTTGCTATTCATTCCCCATGTCTCCGATCCAAGTCTGAAGGTAAGCTTCCCGGCGTGCTCGGCGCATTAAGTTCGGCTGGCTTGCGCCGTGAGGTCAAGGAGTAAGGTGAGTCTCCCAGGGACTCCGCGAGATAAGTGTATATCTTGGGAATTATTCGCCGTGCTGTGCTCTCTCTTCATTTCGTCCCACATCATCTGCGCAGTGCACGCAACGCTCGGCTAAAATCTGCGTGATGAAGATAGATGTTCCGACCGAGAAGGTGGTGCCGAAACGTGAACCGTCCAAGTACGGCCTTTGATGGTGCCGTACGCTTCGTGGTGTCCGGAAGCGATGTGTTTGGTGGGGAAGACGGGTATTGTTGGCTGCGCTGGACGCTCTGTACATATCTACGATCCCGGCATTGTGATCACCACGGCGTGTCAATCGCCGACGCGGAGCATTCAGCCGACCGTATGTCATGCAGCAGCTCAAAGGTCATCCATACCGTGAGTGAACTCTCCATCAGCACTCGTCGGCTCCAGACCAGACATCCTATCACCGGCCTTGTTGCTGAACGCCCGAGACAGTCGATTGTTATCTGTCGTAACCTCCATGTCGTCACCTCGGCCACCAAACTGTTGCTCAAGACTGCTCTCGTCCACAAATGTGAAGCCTTTGAACTGATTCTGCATAGTCGGACTGAGCGGCGTGCTATCGGTGTTGATGCCGCTGGCGAGTGCTGCGGCGCGGGCGTTGAGGGAGTTGCCTTCACCACCAGCGTTGAGCGCATTGGTGAATTCGGGGTCAAAGTTGGAGGTGTCGAGCTCGCCCTTCAATTTGGGCTTGAATGGTGGTGAGCACAGCTTCTTGCTGAGTGCGTCCCAGTCAATGTCGTTGAAGAAGGGTTGAGCCATCAGCTCTTCCGCGTCGCCCTTGGCGCCGAGTCGATGCGATGGGTTGCGGTTCAGCAGTCCCTTGACGAAGCTCCGGCCATCCGCCGAGAGCGCGTCTCGTGGAAAGCGCACTTTGCCGAATGCAATGTTCTTGTACATTTGTTGAGTGTCCTCGGCGTAGAACGGCGACCAACCGCAGCACATCTCAAACACCAACACTCCAAGCGACCAGAAATCGACCATCTTGGTGTAGCCTTGCTCATCAAGCAGGACTTCCGGAGCGAGGTACTCGGTCGTGCCGCAGAATGTGTTCGTCGTGTCGTTCTTGGCCAGATTTGCTTTCGACAGACCGAAGTCGCAAAGCGCAATGTGGCCATTCGCATCGAGCAGGATGTTCTCCGGCTTGAGATCTCGATACACAATGTCGTGTTGATGGAGATGTCGTAAAGCCAGGATGAGTTCAGCAATGTAGAACTTTGCGCGCTCCTCGACGAACCGTCCTTCCTTCTGGAGATGCCAGAACAGCTCCCCACCAGACATGTAGTCGGTCACCAGGTACAAATCAGCCGCAGTCTGAAAGGAGAACTTCAAACCCACAATGAACGGCGATTCCGTCGTTGCTGTCCGCACGAGAATGTTCCTCTCGCCGATTGTATGTTGAATCTCCTTCTTTTGCACAATGACCTTCTTCGACAGAACCTTCATCGCGTAGATGCGCTTGGTGTCCTTCTTCCGCACTTGGAACACCTGGCCGAAGGTGCCCTTTCCGATGAGCTTCAGAATCTCGAAATCGTCTGGCCCGAACGTCTTCTTGCCCTTGACGTGAAATGCGATGCTCAGGTGGATCTCGCCCGTCACAGTCTCCTTGCGGCCTTCCCGCGCTTGCAACTTGTACCAGGCTTCATGTTGATGCTCGTAATCGTCGAGGTTCAGTGGTAGCCGAACGTGGCCGATGAAAGACTCGTTGTTCGCCCGATCGTACACGGAAATGTCAATCTCATTGGTGTCACCGACAACGTCAAAAGTCGTCTTGTGCCGCCAGATCGGATCCGTCGTCTCCTGATGTGCCGCCCGATTGTGTGATCCGCGCCGCATCTCTGCAATGTTCGAAGAGCTCGTTTGTCGGCTCATGTTCACTGGAATCGCCATGGGTGTGCCCGATCCACTGCCTATCCTCTTCATCGCCACACCTCTTGCCAGATTGTCGTCCGCCGGCCCATTCTCCACTGCACAGTCCATCTCGTCCTCTTTCGGTCCACCGGAGATGTCCTCATTCAACTGGAAGATGCACACCACGTATGGATCCACAGCAGGCCGAATGCCACGCGCCTCTTCTATACTGACCTCCAGTTGTCCTCTCGCTTGGTTCATCGAAGGTGAATGTGCTCGCGAGCCACCGAACTCGGAATGGCTCGTCTTGTTGTTCGCGTGCGGGACGTTGGCGACGTCATCTTCGTTCTTCGACCGACCAGCATACGAGCCGGTGCGTGGGGTATGTGGTGGTGTGTTCTGGACGTCGTCTCGTGTCAGCGTCTTGTTCTCTTGATACTGCGACGGAGAAGAAGACGGAGGGTTCGTAGCAGTAGCACTGACAGACGATGCTTGCAAAGGCTCGACAGAGGGTTGGGAGATGTGCGCAGCAGAGATGGTGGGCATCGCGAGGATGTTGGACAGAGCGTTGGACGTGTTGCGGCGAAGCTGTGACGGGAGGCTGGACTGGCTCTTCCTTCGCTGCGTCCATGAACGCTTGCGAGAGAGAGGCGCCGCTGTAGCCATGCCGACCAAGCCCGTCTCAACATCGTTCATTGCCGTGAATGAAGACGAATTCGACAGTGGAGGTGTTGGGTATGTGCTTTGCGTGTGATTTGTTGCATGCGCGCTGTCCTGCTGCATCGACGTATCTTGTTGCCCGCTTTGCGGCGAGCTCGGGGCAGTGAGCAGCTGAGTTGAGTCTAGCTGTTGTGACAGTGCGCTCGCCGTTGCCGCGGCTTCATCCTCCCCGACAGGATGTTCTTGCTGTGGAGGTGGTGCGGGAGATTCGAAATCTGCAGGTTTGCTGGTGAAAGGAAGGAGCGCTTGTACCTGTGCAAAGTAGTTTGATAGCCCTGGTAGACGTTTGTCGTGGAGGTCGGGTCGCGGGGTTGCGGTGCCGCCGTTCGGTGGTGTTGATGCGCCCGAACCGATGTGATCGTGATCTTCGTCGTGCGGCTTGCTGCTTGAGCGGCGGAGGAGGTCAGCACTCGCCATATTGGTTACATTCGTACTGAAGTGGTATGTGTGCTGTTGTGTAGAGGGAGAGAGGGAGAGAAGGAGAGTGGGAAAGGTGGGGTGGACGGTAGGAGGGAGACAAGAGCCCTGGTCGAGTCGTAAATACTCCAGGGTCCTGGCAGGGCTGGTGGTGGGTGGTGGTGGTGGAGTAGAGCAGGTGCGTTGGTCATGGACTGGCACGGACGGAACCCAATTTTCATCAGCGGAGAATCTCCTCTTCATATGCCGGACCGAAGCCGGCGAAGGAGATGGTCGAAATCGAACGGCGTTGGTCACTGCGCCGCCAGCAATGCCCCGCCTTTTGCGGCAGATGTCGTATTTTGCGCTTTTCGAGGCTCGTCCCTTTCTCGGAGATTTCCGGGAATTGTCATTCGAATGGTTTATCGTTTATCGAGTGTTGTAAATCAAAATCTCCTTCGGGTGTGTCGCTTTCGGCGTTCCAGAAGGGCCGCGGCAGGGAGGGGAAGAAATTTGGCGGTTTTGCCGCGGATGATCCCCAATCTTCGGACGCGAAGTCGAGCAATGACGACAGATCCACATGACGGAGGTGGATGAAGCGCGCAGAAATGATGAGAAGAAAACACAACACATCCAAACATACCCATGCAACAGCGACTGTCTCAGTAGATCGGCAGCGGTGTGCTGACCAAAGGAAGAGGTCATATTGGCGGCGACGGCGGTGGACGGGCGGAGGGTGGAGGTCGAGGTCGAGGTGGAGGATGAGGACGCGGTGTCCGCCGGCGGTGCCTGCGCTGCTCGGCCGCTCGGAGGGACGGCGGAGGTCGACAGGGTCGGGACGGCGGAGGAGGACTTGTTGGAGATGTGTCCTGGTCGCTTGGGCTTTGCGGTGGGCAGCTTAGACACGGACGTCGATGACAACGAGCGCTCCGCCCGCGGTGGTCGTACCTTGTCCACGTTCGCTGCAGGCCCAGACGCGGGTCTTGTTCGGTTGGAGTGGAGTTGTGTGTGTGTGTGTGTGTGTGTGTGTGTGTGTGTGGTGAAGCGGTGGCGGTGAGAAGTGGGGAAAGATGCGAATGGTCGCGCGCGGTGTAGGAGGGGATTAGCAAGGGTAAACGCGGGAAAAGGTAGGCAGATGGTTTTTTCGTCGGCGGAGGATGTTGGAGAGGGAGGGTGGAGGAAGTGGAAGTGGAAGTGGAAGTGGAGCGTGAAATGTTCGTCATTCGAGTTTCGGGCAGTGGTCCTCTGGTTTGGTCCCGTCGAGATCGTCTTCCGTGTCAAACCCTAAATTCCCAGTTCCGGTCCGGCGAGATTGCTCGGGTAGAACTAGAAGGTAAGGCTATATCGTGACACTGGGATAGGGCAATCTTCGCATCTTCTGCTTGTTTTGTCGTCAGCTACAAGCACCAACGACGACGAGATATCTCTGGACGAGCACTGCCAAAGGAGGGACCGCATCAAAGCAAGGCACCGCCGAGATGACCCAAGGACCCGACAGTGGCGGGTGGCAAGCCTCGAACATTGCTGCTCATCACGTCGCGGGCGCAGGCACAGGCACAGGCACAGGCACAGGGCACAGGGTGTATGTAGGTAGTCCGTACCCACGTGGAAGAAGGGGAACGGAATCCGGTCAGATCTGTACATCACACATCTATCTATACCTCATCATGTACCACTGTCCTGTCCTGTCCTGTACCGTACTGTACTTCGTACTGCAGATCCCCGAACTGCACCGCGCCAGGGCTGAACTGCTGGTGCGACCATCTACACTCCACTCCGCAGCATGTGCAACTCGGAACCGCTTCAGAAGACAAACAGGTGCACGGTTCATCAAATAGTTCTACCGGACGGGAAGAGAGAGACCCAGCCCCCCCCCCCCCGCCACGAGACTTTTCATCGTTCAAACCTGTTCATCACAGGCACCCCAGCTTCTCGAACCGGTTTCGATCGAAAAAAACACATGCCCGCAGCTGACACACGCAAAGGAAAGGATCCCTGGCCCATCCTGACCTCGGGTCGTCGAACTTGTTTGCCCCCCCCCTCCCCCCCCCCCAAATGATCGACATGTCATATCATATCCCTTCCATTGCCAAAGGCCTCTTTCACAGCAAAAGACTCGCACAAGTCAGGAGGATAACAAATGTGCATACAAGAGAAGATCATTCCCTCCGGACTCATCGGTAACGATCGTTGTCTACCTACAACTTACTCCCGCCACTCCCCCCCTGCTGCTGCGGCTCCTTCGCGACCCGCATCCTCGCCCGTCCATTACTCAAACAGACCTTGCCCCCCTTCACCCTCGCGTGAAACCTCACCTCCTCCCACCCCTCCCCGTCCACCTCCCCCATCCTCCATATCTCCGTCACGACGACGTCCCCGGGCTGCACCGGACTCGCGAACCGCGCCGCATACTCCCGCAAACTCGCGGGGTCCCCACCCCCGATCAACTTGACCAACGCGTGCGCCGTGACGTTCCACGAGTACAGGCCGTGGATGATCACCCCGCCGAACCCCATCTTCTCGCCCGGGACCGGGTCGATGTGGAGCGGGTTGTAGTCGCCGTTCAACCGGTACAGCGCCGCCGTCTCCGCGGTCGTGACGTTCTCGTGCACGGCGTCCGGTGTCCGCCCCTCGGGCGGGGGGAAGTTTTCGCCCTTCGGACCTTTCGGTCCCCCCCAATTTCCCTGGCCCACGAAGAAGGCACTGCCGATCATACTGCAGTACACCTCCCCGGACCCGGCGTCGACGATATCCGTCTGGGTCTCCAGGACGGTCCCCGGTTTGCCTTTGTCGTAGACGCCGAGGACTTGGTGTCGGGACTCGAATTTCGACCCCGCGGAGGTGGTGGGGATGGGTTTGTAGAAGAACATTTTGCGCTCGCCGTCGAGGACGCGGCGGGAGTCGAGCTTGGGGACGCCGGGGATGTCGGCGCGGGAGGAGGCTTGGGTGGCGTAGAAGTCGATGACTTCTTGCGTGGAGGTTTTGAAGGGGAGGATGATGGGGTAGGTGGGGAAGGCGGCGAAGTTGGGGTGGAGCTCCTGTGGTGTGTGTTGTTAGGTCGAGGTTCGGTGGCATTGGACGGGGTCGGTTGGGAGGGGATTCATCTCACGTAGAGGTAGTGCAGCTCGTCGGCTGTGCAACCAATGCTGTTGGCGAAGAGGAGGACGTCGCGCTTCAGCCAGGACACCTCGACGGGTGGGCTCTTGTGGCCGGCTCCGGGATTGCTTTCGCCCATGTTTGTGATGTGTGGTATGAGTTCTGATCAATGGTAATTGTCAACAGTGGGTAGGTCGTGAAGGCAAGAGCTGTATGTAGCTGTGTAGGACGATAGCATATAGCTTGCTTCGGCAGTGGGGCGGCAATATGGAGAACCTCGGTTGCGACCTCCCGAACTTCACACGTCGGAAACAGAGAGAGATTATACACTCAAGAGATATGCGGACTACTTGAGCTGTGAATGCCAATTCGTGGCAGGTATTGCGTTGGTTCTTGCCGTAGTCTTCCGAATCTTCTTGCCGTGTTACATCTCGCTGGACGGATTTTGAAGCTGCAAAGCCGACTGCCAATGGCTGACTCGTATGAGAGATCAATTTCGCTCCGACATTCTAGCCCGAGCCGACACAGCTCCGTCTCGTTGTCCACACCAATCAACATATCAATGCAATCTCTGAGTGGCTCGCCCGCAGCCATCGAGTATGTGAGGTGCACCAAAAGTGGACAGTACAGGAAGAGGTGTCAATAAGGGGTATCTAAATCGTCCAATGCAAGCCGGTGATGCAGCAAGCAAAGGCGGACGGAGTAAAGCGAAAGGCCGAAAAGCACCATGTTCGGAGACAAACAGTCCTGCGATGTCGAAAACACCCCCATCACCACAAGCTGGTGCGGCTGCGGTGACTGGATCCTCGCGCAAAGTCGTGAACACCCATGCTCGATTCATCCACCATGCGATCGCGAAATTTCAGGGTAGCATCACTCAACTTCAGCTCGTGCCGTTGGTGACCTGTGGTGCGGGAGCACCTTCGGCGCCTGCCTGCTGCTGTTGTTGCTGCTGAGCGATCTTGTCAGCCTGCTCAAGGGCGGCCTTGATGACTTGCTGCTCTTCGGGACCCAACATTGCCGTGAGCTGATTGTAGAATTGTGGTTGGCGTTGGGACATAGCTGATGGGCAAAATTAGCGTCGAATGCATTTGGTCCTTCAACAAAGCCAGACTTACTCTCAAGAGTCGTCTTGAAAAGACCATATGGCTCCATGTTATCCAGAGGTGTTTCGAGAAGGCTCTCTTCTTCGAGCTCGTCATCCCCATCGTCATCACCCAGCACCGTGTTGAATTTGCTGGCTTGCTGGCTGAGGAAGTCGAGGTAAGCGGTGCTCTCATCCTTGATATCGGTGGTCTCTTCGGTCTCCTCGGCCTCCCAATCTTCGCCTTCCCACTCTTCTTCCTGTCATATCGTTAGCAACGTCATAAATACGATCCAGATTCGATGAAACATACCCCTTCTTCATCATCGTAGTCACCACTCAGACCAAAGTCGTCGTCCTGCTGCGCCTCCTCCCTGTTCTTGAGAGCGGCGGGAAGAGTCTGGAACAGACGCACAATACCCTGCAGCAGTCTAGGCCACCCTTGCTGTACGCTCTGCGGCACCTCATCCGCCTGAAGTGTTAGCAGTGCAGTGATCGCACCGATGGACAGCTTCTTGTCGTGAACTCTGGTGAAGCTGTCGATACTGCCGAACCATTTGCTGAAGAAGACGTTCGTCCAGTTGTTGGCTTCGAGCACACTGAGAGCCAAGCGCGGGTTGTAGTAGATGGCGTTGACGACCATTTCCATCAAGTGCGTCCTATACGACTTGACCTTCAACTCCTCGCTGGTGAGAACGGTCATGGCGAGCTGGATGAACTCCGGAACGTAGTTGTCGATTCCGTTTTTCAAGTTGAGCATGAGGATCTCGGCCAATTTGCAGCCGCAGATGCGATCCACGCCGCCGACTTTGTCGTCCTTGAAGATTGTCCGGACCATGTCAACGATGGCGTCCAGGTATGCAGGGTTTTGGAGAAGTTGCTGCCAACCGTAGTTGACAAAGTTCTCAAGCGCCGGGAGCATGTCTTCCAGGTAGAGCTCGGCGCCAGATTTGAACGTTCGATGGATGAGTTCAAAGGCCTGCCACATGGTAGGTGAGATGACCTTGGCGGCGAATGTGCATGAGTCGATGATCTCAAAAACTTCGTTGTAAAGGTCGTAGAGTTTGTGTTCGAGAGTGATGGTGATGACGGGCATGAGGATGGTCTCCAGATGAGCAAGAACGTCGGGCGTGCTCTCCAGGGTGAGAATCAGAGTGCCGATGGTCTGCAGGACTCCCAACGCGGTGATGCTCTTGTCGTCCAAGAAGTCACCGTATCCCTCCTCTCCCTCCTTCGAGCTGTTGCGCTCGATGAGTTCGCGCACGATCCTCACGTACGTATCGCGTAGCTGCTCGCTAAGCGCCACGGCGAACGGTGTGAGCTCTGCCGCGAAGACCTCGACGAAGTCCTCCATCACGTTGGCCAAAGCATCCACATCGACCTCATTTGCGAGCTTAAGGAGCTGTTGCATGATCTGGGGGATGTTCTGCTGCATCATGACTCGGATCGGGTCGTGGCGGATGAGAGGTTGCAGAGCGAGCGCAGCCTCCACTCGCACGGGTAATGCAGGATCGGCCATGGATTCCAGGATGTTGCGGTAGATGATACTGAGGTTGTTCGGGTCCTTGAAATCCAGCGACTCAAATTTCTCCAGTGTATCGCAAGCGCGTGCACGAAGGAAGCCGTGTGGACTTCGGAACTCGGGGAAGACGTGTCGTACGAAGAAGTATTCGACCTGGTCGGCGATGGGGCTCTTCTTTCCGAGGATGACATTTGCGAGAGTACCGATCATGCGCAGAGCTCCCTCTTTCTCACGCGGGTTCTTCTGGTCCTCCGGAGCCGCCTCGTACTTGTTGACAATGTTGTTGATGAAGTTGAGAACTTCGAATGTCTGTTTCCGGCGCGCTTTGGTGAGCGTGACCAGGAAGTTGGTCGCCGCAACGTCAGGGGCCGAGACCTCTTCGTAGAAATTGAGCTTGCGGTGGAGATACTCTGCTGGCTCATCCTCAAATTGCTCCAAGTCCTCATCACTCTGGCAGAGCACTGGGAAGAGCAGATGTTCGATGAGCACTGGCATGTGCGGCTTCAGATGATCCCACATGGCCTTTGGCTTGACGCACTCGTCCAAGAAGCCCAGCGTGTATGACAGACAGGGCTTGCTCAACCATGATTGCTTTTGCACCCACTTCTCAACTTGCGCAAGGTAACCCTTGAGGATTTCAGGCGCGAATGTCTTGATGAAGCTGTTGGCCACCACCGTGTAGTCCTCGCCATTGCCCTTCTGCAAGCTCGCCGGGTTGCCGTATCGTACGAACAATCTGTTCAGGTTGACGTATGCCCACTTCTTGCATTTCCACCAGTGATTCATCTCTCGCTCATCCAAATCTTCCAGCATCGAGTTTTGCGGTGCCTCCTTGGCCACAACCCGGAGGAACAGCGTGCACCAGTCGACCATTGATTGATGTGATCGCAACTGCATCGGCAGCTCCAAATAGATTGCATGCTTGTAGGCCTTGAGCACATGTCGCAGCATCTCACCAGCCTCTAAGCTATCCTCATTGACCAAGCTGTTTCCAATACTCAGAAGCTGCGGGAATGTAGCCTCCACAATCTTGTCAAAGTCCTGCCGACTGTCTCCCAGCTTGAAGCGGTATGTCCGACATATTGCCAGCAGACACTGGAGTCCTGCAAACACTGAGGGCACATCTTGAGCGCCCAGCAGCTTGATAGTGATATCCACGAAATCGGGCCACTGCTTGGGGAAATCGCAATGAAGGATCTTTTGAAGGGCGACGATCAACTGCGGGCGAATGTTCGGTTGGGCGGAGGCGATTACGGGGACGAGGCGCGAGCGGACGGCGGCCTTTTCGTTATCGGCGATTGCGGTGGAGGTCGGAGGTGGGCCATCATCGAGCTTGGCCCAACCTTTGTTGACGCGGTTCTTGAAGTAGACGGCAGCTGTTTGCCCGGCCAGGTCAGCACATCGTTGTGAGATTTCCTGCGGCCGTACCACTCACTTGACAAGCGCACACCGTTCTCCTGCTCCCCCTCGAGGATGTTCAAAAGTGCATCCAAGAATCCAGTGGTTTCCTCTGCCTGCGATAGCGTCAGTCTCTGCACAAACGTGTCCCCTGTACTCCCCTCCAAGCGCCGCAAGTGCATTTCCAGAACCAGAATCTCCCCTCACGTACCGCCTTCAGCTCCTGCTCTGCCTGCCGGCGAACGTCCGCATTTGCATCAAGCGTGGCCTGAATGCGGCTCCTCAGACCGGCAGCGTCCATGGCGTGCACAGCTCTCAGCCAGATTTTTTTCAAGCTCTTTCAGTAATAATTCGTGCGGCCAGTGGGCAGGCGGTCGTGGAAGCCCGGGAACTGGTGTCAAGGTGGTGAGAAAGTGGTGGTTTTCGCGGGGGAAGTAAATAAAAGCTCAAGAAAAGTGTATTCTCTACCCTGAAGAAAGGATGACGGGAACGTGTTGTTCGCCTTGGCACGGATCTCCAAAGCAGGGTGTTCCTTGTGAAAGACAACGAATAGGTTACGTCGGGCGATGAAACCGTTGGCAAGGCATCCGATGAAAGGAATCCAGAGTACATCGATTATTATTTGCTAGAACTAGATACCTGGGCGGCGGCGCAGCTGCCATGTCTCACTCTAAGACTGCTGCTGACATCCACGGACATCACGGACGGGTACCTGAAGACGTCAGGAACGGCATCATTTGCAGGGGCTATATATCCCCGGCTCGTCCCTTGCCTCCACCAAACGCATCCCACTTCTACATGTACAGAGAAGCAGTAGCACAAATGTCCCTCTTGATCAGCTCCTGACAAGTTTGCATTTTTGTGAACAGCGTAGGGTCACCGATGATCCGCGCCGCATTCTTCACCTCTCGACAGGTCTCATCCAATCTCGTGATGACCCTCACGATCGTACCCTCCAGCACATCCGTCAAGTCTGTGATCTTGCTGAAAGGCATGCCACGGGCCCATTCGTACACTACTTCAACCAAGCCGAACCGTGGACGACTGACAAAGTCGTTGGAGTCGTCGGCTGACAGAATGACTTGGTGGAGAGTCTGGTAGTGATTCACCTTTTCTGAAATCTTGACGATGGTTTCCATGCCTTTCTCCAACGCAGGGGTGATATTTGGCGTGATGTCGGTCTTCTCCTGGAAGACGAAGGAAGAGAGAAGGGCGACGATCTCTTCTGGCTCGTAGTCGGCGAGCACGTTTTCCAGGACCAGTTCAGTGAGGACCAATTCGTCTGCGGAGTGGATTTCGCAGGCAACCTTGCCCTTGAGTTCGACCCTTGTCTGTTCATCGATGAAACCGAGATCTTTCAGCACGCAGATGCGCTGCTCGTAGTCGGGCAGGAGCTGCAGGTTCTGATCCGACATGAGCTGTCGGATGGAGTCGATCTTGTCACGAATGACCCACTGATCGTGCGCCATGGCGAAGTGTTTCGGAAAGTCGGGACAATGAATGCACTCCTTCTCTTGTGCGATTGTGGCAAACTTCTTTCGCTCGTCCATGAGACCACGACTATTCATGTCTTTCAGGTACTTGAAATACTCGAGCTCATTCCACGAAGACGAGGTCCAACTTTGACATGTCGCAAGCAGCTCCGTCTTGACGTTGGCCAGCGCATCTGGATCTCTCTGAAGCACCGCATTCAGGTCCATGGATACATGCGTGCCAGTCAGGGCTTCGATACTGTCCAGAGGGATCGTGGTGTTCCTCAATTGCATATCCTTTTCGTTCTGCGGCAGTGGCACAAAGCGCCTTCGGAATCTAGGCAAGTAAGGAAGGAAGTCCGGATCCTGTCGCTTCCTCTGGTTCCTATGCAGTATCTCAAGGACCTGCACAGTCGGTGGCGAGGCTTTGCTGGCGCCCTCTCGGAGAAGAACGCCTGCTGTTCGCGCATTATTCTTCCCTATGAAAACGATGATCCTCTTTGGCTGAAACATCCTCCGTCCCACCGGCGTTGAAAGCATCGCAAGATGTAGGTCTGCTGTGAGTCTCTGATAGTTGACGCTTGCTTCTTGACACACATCGATGTCTTTGTCGCAAGTACTGCAAACCTCGCGGGTGACTTTTGCGAGATCAGCTTCCGAAAGCTTGATCTGCTTTTCGTGCTCGGGTAGCAGGGCTTGAGTGGCATTCTCGGAGAACGATCGTTTGATCATCTCCTCAATCTTGAGAGCTTCCACCCTCAACAGATTGAGTATCATGTTGTAGGTCAGTCGGAATTGGGAGCGGAGCTTGGTTGGATCACCCAGCATCATCTGTCGCAGACGTCCTGCCGGCGGCGCCTCATCACCCCCCGGCGTCACAATGATGACCGAACCAACAGTATCCAGTCCTCTGCGACCAGCTCGACCAGCCATCTGGGTGTACTCCCCAGGAAGGAGATCGCGGAACGACTTATTGTCATACTTGCGAAAGCCAGAGAAAACCACTGTTCTGGTCGGCAGGTTGAGTCCCATGGCGAAAGTCTCGGTGGCGAACAACACCTTCACCAGTGTCTTGGCGAAGAGTATCTCCACACATTCCTTGACGATGGGAAGTAAACCTCCGTGATGAACGGCGATACCTCTGCTGAGCAATTCACGAAGACGTCGGATCTGCGGCAGTTGCCTGTCATCGGGCTTCAGGCGAGCGAGTGACTTTTCCAGGATCATGTGAATCGCGCTCTTCTCAGTGGCGGTGCAGAAGTCCAAGTTGGACAAGGCGTCAGCGTTCTCCTCGCATCGCTTCTTGGAGAAGACGAAGATACAGCAGGGGAGAAGCTCTTCTTTCCGCAGATGCTGCACCAAGTGAACCCAGATGTTGCGGTCCTGTGCGGCTGTAGTGCGGCCACCTCCGCGACCAGTGCGTGCAATGTTGCCCTGACCGCGGGTCGCAGGCTGACCACGTCCCCGCTGTTGCGGCCCACCGCGTTGATTGCCACCGCCACGCTGTTGTCCACCTCGAGGAGCCTGCCCACGACCGCCTCTTCCTCCACGACCGGCTACCGTCGCCGCATCTTCCTTTTCCTTCGCTTTCTGCTCGGCTGCGATGAGCTTGTCTTTGCCGCTCATCGCATCGTTGGCATCCTTCCAACCTTTCTCGATGAACTGCTTTTTGGAGTCAACAATCTTGAACATCTTCTTGTCGGCCCAAAGATAATGCTCGAGCGGAACGGGACGCTTCGGCGTAGAGATGACATAGATGTCTTTTTGCTTCGTGCGGCCAACCCATGAAGCGAATTCGTACGTATTCGGTACTGTGGCAGACAGCATGATCAACGTGACGTGTTCTGGCAGCATGATGATGACTTCCTCCCACACCACACCTCGCTCCGAATCGTTGACGTAGTGCACCTCGTCAAAAATGACAAACTCGACATCGCGGATCAGATCAGCTCCGCGATACAACATACTGCGCAAGATCTCCGTTGTCATGATGAGACAGCTGGCCTCGGGACGGATCTGAACATCTCCTGTCAAGATGCCGACATCGTCGAACTCGGTCCTGAAATCACGGAACTTCTGATTACTCAGTGCCTTGATTGGGGATGTGTAGATGGCTTTCGTCATGTGTTTCGCCGCCAGAGCGATGGCGTACTCAGCAACGACAGTCTTGCCGGCAGAAGTGTGAGCTGCAACAAAGACAGAGTCGCCGTTCTCCAGATGGTAGACAGCCTCTTTCTGGAAAGTGTCCAACTCGAAGGGCCAGTCTCGGGCCATCTCGGGCACAAGCTCTCGGAAGTTGGTGATATCACGATTGACATCAACCATGTGAGCTCGCTCTCGACCGCCGAACTTGTTGCGTCCTGCCGCAAGAGTGCCGTGTGGTGCGAGTGCCGGATACTCCACCGGTAAGAGTGCGTCGAGCTCCTCGTCACCGTCTTCTCCAGATTCCTCCTCCACGTCGTCCTCGTCCTTGGGTAAAGGCACACCATTCGTGGCATTCGCAGGTGCATCGTATTCTTCTTCCAGGATCTCTTCAACTTCCTTTGCAGCTTCCTCTTGCTTCGGCTTTTCGCTGACTTGAAGTCCTCGACGAAATCCAGGTGGAACCGTCAACAGTCCGCCCTCTGAAGTGAAGTTGATAATTCGATTGAGCTTGTCATCCTTCTTCGAGCCGTTCGATCGATTTTGCTGCAAAAGCTCATCTTCGTATGCGGCAGTCGCCTCCACTGCGTCAAGGCCTCCAGGCGCGAAAGGATAAAACCCGGCGGCACCTCGGACAAAGTCGGCCCTGTTCGCTGGCTTTCTGAGGAGTGAAGTCGAGTTCTTCGCGGTCGCACTGTTTGCTGGTACAGTCACTTCTTTGTATCCGGTCACTCGTCCTTCCAGACCTTCCCTGGTGAATCGAATGATGGTCCTTGTCTGAGTCGGTCCGATGGCGAAGAGCTCGTTGTAATTCGTGGGAGCGTCCCATCTCTGCTGCAGTCTGTTCAACCATTCCGGACTGAATGAGGTCGATGGAGTCAAAAAGGTCTTTTCCAGCTCAGCCCTGACTTCTTCTGGTGATGTTCGGTCATCGAGTTCGCCATCAATTCGATCAGAATCGAGACCAAGTCTTTCAAGCGCAGCTGGCAAATTCTCCGCCATTGTTTGGCGATGAAAGGCGTGTTCAATGTCGACTGTGAAATGGTGACGTTTGTTTTGGAGTCAGGCTTCAAGGCACTAAATGTACGCAGCGTGATGGACTGGCTGAGTCAGCAATAGAACTACCTTGGAACTGACCGACCTCCCTGTCTGGTAGATGGATCCTGTCGGCGACTGGCCTTATCTGCACGCTTCGTTCTGCACGATCCTGTACGTGGACGGGCATTCAGTTCGCTTCCTCACCTCACCTTACCGAGGTCATCCAAGAGATGTCGTATGCCGAATGGACTCTCGAAGCACGGTCATTACCGGACGCAAAGATCAGACTGTCCCAACCGACGAACCGCGGACCTAGACTTAAGATGTTCTGTTCTCCTCCGGACGAGGGGATGTCTGATGTCGAACTTGCACCCGAGACGTTGACCTGGTGGGACACCGCTTGGTGACATTCGTACAGTCCACGATAAACTTCGGAACAGGCGTGTCGATCTTCCTGGGCGTCTTGTTCAATTCGGACACCGCAATTTGTGTGACTCAACATATGGCAAGACGGCAATGGCTCGACCGGCAGGACTTTCCCTTTGACGCCGCTTCGAACTTGTCGGGCTACAGCTTCATGAAAAGCACCCGGGTCAAGTGTATATAAACTTGGAAACCCTTTCTTGTGCCCTTCTCTCGTACATCAGTGTCGCAGAGCAACGTCTCGTCAGACCAAGACCCCGCAGCGTCACTCCTCAAAGGACGGTCTTGCTACAGTCACACTTTCACTTTTAATTCCTTCGCATCTTGAACGAAATCAAGATCATCGTAAACGACCGAAGGAAGCAACAACATGCCAACCAAAAAGAAAGACGCCGCAAATGCAGGCGCAAGCACCCTCACCATCACTGCCCAGCAGTCGAGATTCCACGCTGAAACAGCTGAAGACAACAATCTGAAAGAAGCAAGACCCACCAGCAAACACCCAACGATGCCAACACTAATTCTCAATAAGTCCAGATCGTAGTGAAAGATCTGAACATGGCCATAGGCAACCGAGAATTACTCGCACACGCTTCATTCAGTCTACAACGAGGCCGGCACTACGTGCTCCATGGAAAAAACGGCATCGGCAAGTCCACACTCCTAAAAGCCATCGCAACGGATCAAATACCGAGTATACCGCGAGGCGTCAAAGTCCTGCTGCTAGGCCAGACTGAGTCGAACTTCGAAGATGAGGTCGCCAAGCTGGACATCTCCACCGAGTCGGCGGGTCCGACGGTGCTGGAGTACGTCTTGCGAAGCGACAAGGATCGGGAGAGGTTGATTGAAGAATCAGAGACGCTATCCACAGCCATTGAAGCTGCTGTCACAGATCCTATGGCTGGTGTGAGGGCTTATCGGAAAGTCTCGCTGGGTAGGTTGCAGAGGGAGACGGATCAGGCGAGGCAAATCGCTCTGTTGAGAAGCGGTGCGCGAGGAGCTCAGTTCAGGAAGGTTTTGCTAAAGCTTGAGGAGGATTTGAGGGTGGCTGAGGAGAATCTGGAGGCGGACGTGGGGCCCACGGAGATGGCTGAAGAGAGCCAGAAAGCGGCGGAGATGCTCGGACAGGTGCAGACTTCGTTGGAGCTGGTGAGTGTTTCCGGCATCCGAAGAACTCGTAGAATTGCTGACAGCTCTAGATGGACGCCGCAGCATCAGAAGCAAACGCTCGCAGAGTCTTGCTCGGTCTTGGTTTCTCTCAAGACAGCCTTAATCAACCACGCTCACATCTTTCCGGCGGCTGGCGGACAAGATGCAGCCTCGCCTGCGCTCTGTGCCAGTCCGCCGACCTCCTGCTCCTTGACGAACCGACCAACTTCCTCGATCTACCCTCTATCATATGGCTCGAAAGCTACATCCAAGAGCTCACTTCGACGACTACTGTTCTAGTTGTCACTCACGACCGTGCATTCGGAGATTCCGTGGCAGAAGAACTCCTCGTCCTGCGGAACCAAACCCTCGAGCGCTTCCGTGGCAATCTCTCCTCCTACGAAACCGAGCGTCTCAAATCCTATATCTACTTCTCCCGCATGCAGTCTGCTCTGGATAAGCAGAAAAAACACGTGCAGTCCAGCATCGACGGCAACATCCAAGCCGCCAAAAAGTCCGGCGACGACAAGAAACTTAAACAAGCCGCTTCTCGAAAGAAGAAACTTGACGACAAGATGGGTCTGCAAGTATCCGCCAAAGGTACACGGTTCAAGCTCAACAGAGATCTGGCGGGCTACCACCTCACCTCGAGGGATGAAATTCCTGTTCCGGACTTTGATCCTCCAGCCACAATCGTGATCGCCAAAGAGCCCGTTGACCTGCGGTTTCCCGGCAGTCTGGTGAGCTTTGAGAAGGTGTGCTTTTCATACCCGGCCGCACCGAAGCGGAAGGCGACGCAGATTCTCACGGACATCGACTTGACGATCCAGATGGGCGACCGCATTGGTTTGGCAGGTCTCAACGGCTCTGGCAAGTCGACGCTTGTGAGTCTTGCCATGGGCGTTGAGACGGGTACCGGAAAGGCTGTTCTGCCTACCTCCGGAACGATTGCTCGCCACACTCGTGCGAAGATCGGACTCTACTCGCAACAATCTGCGGAGGAGATGGAAAAGATTGCAGCGGACGATCCGACAGCCACGGCTCTCTCGCACATCACTGCTTTCCTCGGCCCGGAGACAGTTGAGAAGGATGCCCGGACTCTGCTGTCTGGCGTGGGACTGGTAGGCAAAATCGTCTCCGATGTGCCGATTGCGCTCCTCTCGGGCGGCCAACGAGTCCGTTTAGCGCTGGCCAAAGTCCTCGCAAACCCACCGCATCTCCTAATTCTAGACGAAGTGACGACTCATCTAGACACGGATACGATTCAAGCTCTGGTCACCGCGCTCAAGACGTACGAAGGTGCACTGCTCGTTGTGACGCACGATCGGTTCTTCATGAGATGCGTGGTGGAGGGTGAGTCGATGAAGAAATTGGCCGCGCTTTCGAGGCCGGAGGATTTGGACGATGATGGTGGGTCTGGTAGTGATAGCGAGAGTGACGAGGAGGACTTTGGGAAGCGGACGAGGGTTGTGTTTAGGCTGACGAAGGGGAAGTTGAGGAAGCTGGAGAGAGGGATGGAGGAATATGAGGAGATTGCGGCGAGGTCGGCGACGAAGTTGGGAAAGGTTTGAATGGTTAGCCGACAACGTTTCGACCGGTAGCGATATCGTCTCTGGATCCTTGCGATGTCCGAAGCATTGGCTAATCGTTGGCTACGATTGCTGGCGGTCTTTCGAAAAAGGGCTGTGGGCTTAGGGTTAGGGTTGCGAGAGAGGAGGCGGTTGTCTTGCTCCAGGTTGTTATCCTTGGCATCGTCCAATTTTTACCTCCCCGCCGTCGTCGACCTCCCTGAGTCATTGGCGACATCACTTTCATCACGTCGAGCACATCATCAGTCGACTCTGAATCCGCTCCTCGACGCACGAGACATACTCGCGACTCCTCCCGGACCGCGCGCTCGCGACATCAATCGCGGAGATCTCGAAGGCTGTACTTTGCGCGATTTACCAATGCGCGTTCGACATCGCACGTGTTCTACCTTTTGCACAGTCGCAAGGGCGGCGAAATACTTCTTGCATCGTTCCGTAGTGCTTTGCAAATTTCGGAGGTGCTTTGGAGACGACATTCGAGCTCTATATGATGTTGGAGATGCGCCGCTGAAGCAATTGCGCGACCATTTCCAACGGCAAGCCGCCATCTGAACAATGTGGCGAATTATTTGAAGGGTTCATCGCGCAGTCGGAGCTTACACTCGGAGAGTTCATACAACCAACTCCCAGATGAGACATCATTGCCCTGAAGGTTTTGGTCGCCAATAGCGTGCCTGGAACGGAACCAACCTCGCCCTCCGCGCTGATGAGGGTGTGGTGCAAAATGCCGAGAGGCAAGCGTCTGGTCATATTCACGACGACAGCTCCTGTACCTGACAAAAAAGCACGAAGACGTCGACCACGCGGCATGCCATTGCCTTGCGCTACGCTCAGGCCATCACCATGCATCTGCACATGCGGCTGCCACGCGAAACGCGCACAGGGCTCGAAGATCGGATGTGGCTCGACACCCGTTGATCATTTCCACATCTCGGCTTCGAGCCCCAAAACCTACCAATCTAGACTCTAGATCTCGGCACTAGAGCAGCGTCTAGACTCGCGCCAATGAACCTTGCGCTTAGCTCATGTCTTCTAGTCGAGACACTCTTCCTCTTTCAGATGTCGCATCGGAAGCTCCGAACTGCGTGGCTTGCAGATTGTGAGCTGATGGGCTACGACTCTGCCAACGGAGCCGGTGGGAAAGGCCTCACGCCATGTGGTGAGCGGTAACGGTGAAGTAGACAGCCTTTCTTCTCCCCTTCAGCATCCATCTTTCTTCCCCGTTTCTGAGGTCATTCGTTCTGGTTGTTGCTGATTACCGCGAGAGCAGCATCGCCATCCTTTCATTGGGCAGTGTCGCATTCCATCCCTACAGCACATTCGTCTCCAGCATGCAGCTCTCCTCCTTGATCGCAGCCTTCGCGCTGGCTGCAGTGACCTCTGCCGCGCCGCACATACAGCAGATCGAAGAGCGTCAAGCACCCAGCTGTGGCATTGTCGGGGACGACAGTGGCTGGTACATCTACTCTCAGACCGGCCAGACGATCGCGAACTGCTACACCCTGTGCCAAAACAATGCGAATTGCAAAAGCTACAGCTTTGGCCAGACAAGATGTCGACTTTACAACGATTTCGCGGTCAACGTTGTCGTACGCAATACTGCCAAGCCGTACGCTTTCTATGGCAAGGGTTGTGCGCGCCCGACGACGACGACGACGACCCGGCAAACTACGACGACAGCTCGACCAGCTACGACCAGTGCCCGGCCAGTCACCACCACTCCATCCATCGTGCGGACCAGCAGCACAACCGCAAGGCTATCAACGACAAGCAGCCGGGCGATGAGCAGCGGCAGCACGACTGCAAGAGTGTCGACCACATCTAGGGCCAGCACTTCTGTCGCGCTTACGACAAGTAGCAGCAGGCCAGTGACGAGCAGCACTACTTCAAGGGCAATCACAACAAGCGTTTCGGGTGGGCAAAGTGCGGACGGCGTCAGCAGCAGCGTTCGATCTTCGACCACCTCTAGCAGATCTTTGCTCACGGACCCTTTGGATCCTGCGACGGCGGGGCCAATCCTCACCTCAAGCACTAGCGGGCAAGCGAGTAGCTCCAGCTCTTCGAGAGTTTCCACATCGTCCAGCTTCTCGACGGTTCGAACTTCCTCCAGCTCGCGCTCGGCAACAACATCGACACTCTCATCAACTTCGAGATCTACAACGCTCTCTGCGACTTCGTACACCCCATCATCTACAACGAGATCTACGACCCTTTCTGCCACCCGATCCACTACCACACGAGCCACCACATCATCCACCACACGAGCCACGACCTCATCCACAACCCGCTCAACAACTCGGTCCACCACTTCCACAACGAGCTCAGCCTGCACTCCCATCCCAAGCGCCTCCTCTGGCAAACGTGGCCTTTCCTTCAACGATCCCAGATTCACCAGACTCTTCTCCGCCACCTCCTGCTCTCCCAAATCCTCCAACTCGGGCGTCTCCCGCACTTCCTGGGCTTACAACTGGTTCTCCGCCCCCTGCGACAACTTCAATCACGCATCGACCTGCAACGTGGCGTTCAATCCCTACCTCGAATTCGTACCCATGCTGTGGTCCAACGACAACGATCTCCAAAACGTGTGGGCATCCAACGTCGCAGCCGCCGGCGCGAAAGGTTGGAAAACCGTCCTCGCCTTCAACGAGCCGGATATCGCCCACAGCGGCGGCTCGGGCATGAGCATTGCGGACGCGGTGACGTCGTGGAAGAAGTACATCCAACCGCTCAAAGCGCAGGGCTTCCGCCTTGGTTCGCCCGCCGTCACGAATGGCCAAGGTCTCCTCATGGGCAACGACTGGCAAGTCAAGTTCCTTGACCAGACGCCTGGCAACGGCGGCTGTGTTGGTTGCACGGTCGACTTCCTCGCTGTACACTGGTACGGCGGACCCACGGACTTTGACTCGTTCTTCAGCCACGTTGCGTACAGCTGGAGTAATGTAGGGAAACAACGACTGCCGGTCTGGATCACTGAATTTGGTGTTGTTGGAGGCACGGACGCGCAGGTGGAGAACTTCCTCAAGGTGGTCATCAATGCGTTGGAGAATGATCCGTACTTTGCCTTTGTGGAGAGGTACGCGTGGTTTACGGCGAGTAATGTCAGTCCCACGGCGGGCGCGTTGGTGGCGAGCAATGGGACGAGTGTGTCGAGGATTGGGCAGGTTTATGAGAACCAGGTGTAGATGGAGGGGAAAGAGGGCGTGATGTTTGTTTGGTTGAGCGTTTTGATGGCATTGTCCGTCCGGAGTTCAGATGCATATACCCAGGATATAGAAGGTACCCTTTACTCAGCTTTGCTTTCGATCTTGTACCGATGCACACCATTACTTCTCCCGTGCCGCAAACTTCGTCCTCCACCTTGACCTCCCCCGCACTCCTTTCATTCATTGTTGGCCATAAAATAGTTGATATGACAGTCAGTTCCAGCGTAGCAGCCAGGAAATTCTTGATAGTGATCTGTGCATAGAGCCGTTAGCAAGTCGCCATTTCCAACCCGCATTATGCTCGATGTCCTTAGTGTAAAGGCAGTTTAGGCCACGATCCTCTTGCTTTCAGGCTGCGCCGAAGACTTGGTTGACGAAGAACGCGACGCCCTTGATAAGGTGGAGGAGTCTTGCGGTGGAATATTTCATCTTGTTTCAATGATGTTTTGGTTGTCGTGTCTTGAAAACGGTCCTCGGAGACGTCGCTGTGGTTATGATGCAAAGGGCGAGCGAGGGGAAAGTACAGCGGAATCGGCAGGATACCTACAACCGTAGAAGGCCGATCAAGATCAAGAACATGGCACAGGTCGTACACTCCGATTCAACCTCTTAAGAGCTGACAGGAGGAGACATGTGCATTGAGGGTCCGCAACGTTTCTTTCAAAATCGTGTGTTTCTCTCGATCGCTTTCTCGATATAGTATTTCCAGTGGCCTCGTGACTTCAATCTGAGGGAAAACTGTACGTTTTAGTCATCCGCTCACGGGAAATGCTGTCTTCCCTTATTCTCTGTGCTTCGCATGAGACTCTCCGTGCTTCGCAGCATTTTTTCCATGCGAAGGTATTGACTTTCTAAGGCTGGGCGCCGCATTGGATGATGTATTCGCCACGAGCACTTCCATCGCCATTCGTCAACGGGACATAGATGTCCGCTGGCGATGGTCCGCCGTTGCTGAAGCCGCGATGACTACATCCATGTCAGTATACGTTCGAGGAGCGAGTGACCCAACAGAAGCTTGCTTACTATTGCGTGAAAAGTGGAGTCCAGTAGAGGAAGCCCTCGTCGCCCACGGGACAGGTGTTCTCGATAGTCGTGGTGGTTGAGTTCGCGACCTCTTCGGTGAAGCCGTAGGTCACCATCTGCTCGGAAGCAAAGAGCTGGAAAAAGTCCTCCGTCACGGAAACGCTGGCCTGGACTGAGTTGGTCTGGGAGTCGCTGTAGGTGAGGGCCCAACTACGTTCTCCTAGTCAGTATTGATGTCGATCGCGATGGTTGTTTGCTTCAAAGTGGACCTACGAAGAGCCTCCTGGAGTGGTACTCTAAACCTGTTGCCAACATTGGCGGGGAGCCGCATTCTACCGTTGATATCAGCGTGGTGGCGATGACTGCGTGAGTCTGTTGCTCCTCACATTTACGGTGTAGGCGTTGGACCAGTCTTGCCTCTTCCAGAGCCGGCTGCTCCGCTTGGCCTTACCGGGAGGAGTACGGCTCTGGTAGACCGAGACAATCATTCCACTTTCTCCCCTCAGAGTAGAAGTGCCTCCGGCAGGAATCGGCTCGCACTGCTGGATGAGTGTATCGAAGCCCTAGAGATGATGCGATCGATCTGAACAAACGGTCATCGACGAGCGAGATGGTGTTTCGCGACGACTGACATCGACGGCGTAGTTCTGGGTGAGCGACTGCCCATTGTTCCAACACATTGCAGCGACGCACTCTCCCACCGTGTATGTATGGCAAGTGTAAGCGTCCCCGGCGGGAGCCTACCCATGGCGAAGTTAGACAAGTAAACAGTACAGCGATGGTGGGGGATAGACGTACGCACTTGCCAGACAACGTTTGGATCATTTCCAGCCTCAGCAGTCAAGCCGGACATGGCAGAATGGCCTTGCAGATGTCGTCAGCATATGATCTGTACAGATGGGAAGCTTGACATCTTACAGTCATTGAAGTTGCTGGGGGTCATCGATTGGTCACAACGAGTCTCGGAGCTTATAGCGTTGGTGTATGCCGCAATGGCGAGAGGTGCGGAACAGATCTTGACAGACATTTCAGCTGGTTGGAAAGAGCTGGTGGAGGTGTGGTCCTGTTGTGTCGAGGATGGTGTTGGAGAGTGAGAGTGTTGTGATGTGTCCTTAGAGATGGCAGGCAGTGGCCTTGTATAGACGAGCTCGACATCAAGACCTGGAGATCGATGTTTACATTACTGTCCACGTCTCACCGTCCCGCCATCGTCATCGAAGCTAGGATCGGTCCAATGGCGTCGATATCGAGAACGGAAAGACGATCTTCGATTCAAAATGGAGACAATGCGGTGCATTCAATGGCACGAAATGCATGATCGTCGAATGAGCATGGTCCGGCATAACACATTTCCGTCTTGGAACCAGAATGACGGAGAAGCGAGGCATCACGACACAGCTCGACGACAACATTGTAGAGCTAAGAACTGCTCATACATGGTTTGGTCGTCGTGAAGTCGCAGATCTTCGTCTCTTCAGGAAGGACCACGGCACATGTGTATAGGAGCAAGTGAGGTTTGAGCGCCAGTGGAGAATATACGCTGCGTAGGCGAGCGCCGAGAGGTAGTCGCGGGCAAGTCGTCGTCGGATCGTCCAGATCTTCCAGCATGAAGCACTCTGTTGGTTGGTAAATCGCAAGACATTTCACGACGTGAAATTAGTCAAGTGGTATGAAGACGTGAAGTCTGTCAAGTGGTATGATCTGCAAAGCGGAATCTGGACGCACGAGGTTTTGGTCTCAAATAGGCAACGTGTTGAAACACATCATTGGCGAAACGGGCGCCGCAAGCGAATGTCGTCCATCAGACTTCGGACTGACGCTCCACGTGCGATCACAGACGACGATGTCTTCGTTCCTTGAGCGTGTCGCCGAGATATGGCGGTCGATCCTTAGCATGCACTTGTAAGCCAACTCGCAGGGCGGGAATAGACAAGAAAGCTCTCGGAGAGCTGAATCGCTTAGACGCCGCAGCATCAGATTCGACCGTTGAGTTGGCATTCATATTTGTGCGTTCGACCTTGGGAAGTTGCTGTTTAGACGAGTATACGGCCACGCTAACAGTGCCGCTGATCCCGACTCGAAGGATTGTGCATTCGTGAAGATTTGTAGCTGCCGAAACAAGCAACACCATAAGCAAGTCGAAGCCATGCATGCGGCTTGGCAAATGCTCTACGACTGCTCGGTGGCTCCGTGACAGGAAGAGCGTGTGTTCACGCTACCGGTGCCGCTCGTTTCGACTCGGAGGATCGGGGGATCGTGCATTAGTGAAGAATGATAGCCGAAGAGAACAAGCTACACCATGCCATGCATGCCGCTTGACAGAGGCTCCGTCATCCTCTGGGGACCATGAGCGGGAGTCGTCCAAGCCGTGATATGTAGCAGCCGTACAGTATGGACGTGATTGGGTGAGATCAATGCGGGCGAATATCTTGACGAAGACTAACGAGAGGATGAGGTTGTGGCGTCAAACCAGACGAAGCCAATGAGGCGCCGAAGAGCTTGACCGGAGCTCGATTGCGTATTGTGACCAGAGTGCGAGAGCTCCGCGAAAGGTGTATTCGCTTGGACACCGCGAGTGAAGTGCCCGGTGTGTTCTCGTCTTGATCGTCATCGGCGGGGGACTCGATTGTGGTGCTGGTTTCTCCTGATGCCGGAGCGGCCTGGCATCCGGGCTCGATGGCTCATTCGGTGAGGACTCGACAGCACTGTATCTTGTGGCGTGGGAGCAAATCGTAGGAAGGATTGTGCAACTGCGTAGCAGGTCCATTGTAGGGTATCTCACGCGCCAGCCGTTCCCTGGGCGGAACCATTTTTGATCCCAGACTCGGCCGATTCATCACGAAGGCCCTGAAACGAGCTCCGGAAAAACATGTGGGATAGGTCACCGCCGTGGCGATCCCACCACATGCAAGATCAGAGATAGTGTCGATGTACATGCGTGAAATGAAGAGATTGGCCAAAATTTCGACGGCGAGAGCTGTTCCATCCTTGTTCCGTAGGTTGCACAATCTAGACATCGACCTGCCTGCTTGCAAACGCGAGATGTGCTACAATTTGCGTCCGATCCATCCGTATCAGCACAACTCGCCGTGTTCTATGGGCTTCCTCCTGCTTGCTTATGAATTTCAATCCATCCATACCAGTCACAGATCGCTGAGCCATATTCGCCGTTGCCCCGTTCTAGTTCAGCACGCAGAAAGGCGGTTCGCAATGGGTTCCAGAACAGCAGGTACCGCTTGAGTAGCAATTGTCTTCGTACCGACTTGTTAGTAGTCATCCTCTGAAGATCTTGATGCTCGATGTCCCTACTCCCAAGGCATGTGGGGCGACGATCGGACGCTCCGCCGAATACTTCGCTGGCGAAAAAGCCGGCCGCGAGGTAGATGAGTTGGAGAGAGAGCTTCATTTCGAGATGATGCCTTGGGTGTGGATGTTGCCGTCTTGATGTGTCAGGATGTATGGTTCGGTCGGCGGCAGGCCCCAGTGGAAGAATATGTATCGTGTGGTTCAATTGCGTTCCGACCAAGGCGGCTTGGTGTGATGAGCGACGTTGCTGTTATAAAAGTAAGGTATACAGTATGTGGAACGGAGCAGATGGGAGTTTTATCATCTCTCCATCACCCTCGTCCCAGAGGCCTGATCGATCGAAACGACTCCAAAAGGAGAACGTGACTTCATGTTCGACCAGGATCGCGAAAGTGTAAGAGTCAATATATCCGCAATTCCAGGAGCCTGGTTCCTGCCACGTGTGAGCGCAAGGGGTACCTCGTGTGTTCAGGGTTGAGTTGGCTCGTCCCTTGACGACCAGGTAATTGATCTCAAAGCAGACCGGGTATGGTTCGTTCCCATGCGCTCACGTGCTGTAGCGAAAATCAGAACCGCTTCCAGCTGTCCCAAGTTGATCCGGCCGCCAACTGTTGCGACGTGCTGTCAGCGTCGACACGAGCAGACCGAGTCGGAACTTCATCGTGGTAGAGCGACTCTGCCCTTTGTACACGTTCCCTTGGCGAAGATTCCCAGAGAAGGAGGAAGTCTCTGCACCTGTCAAGGACCGATGGGCTTCTGCAGCTGAGGCCTCCGAGTCTCCCCCAGGCCGTGCTGTTGCGCAAAGCCTCCATCCAAAGCTTTGTCCAAGGGACAGGCAGCATCTGTAGTCGGCTCCGGATTCGAAGCGATGCAATCCCAGACAAGACAGAATACCGCTCCAGGAGCGACTGAATGCAATGTTCCTTCATTTGTTCTCTCCTCTACAGCTGCAACGTCCCGCAAGAGAGTCTGAGATCTCTCCTTCCAAGCACTCTGACTGGCCCCTTGTACTCCCACCCTGCCCGTCAAGCTCTTGGACTCACACTCACAACCTCGCTCTATCGTACATATCTCCTGCGTCCCCGGCACGTCTCCCACAAACTCCCGGCATTTTCGTCGGTTTCGCCTATATCTTAGGTCCAAGCCTCCATGTGCGTTTTCAGGGACTCCGCTGTCCAATCCGATATATGTAGCAATGTCCGCCTTCCCGAGTCGTCGTTAACAAAGCAGATCCAAAGTGGCATCCTCTGCAGATGAGGCTGATCATTGCTGCAACAAACACTCATACAAATAGATCAATCCAAACGCGAGGAAAGCGACGGCGCCTCCAATGGTCACTGTAGTCCAAGTCAGTCAACGAACCTCCACCTTTCACCTCGAACGCAATGCCCATCCGGCACAACATGACGATGGAGGATGAAACTCACCAACCCTCAAACTAACCCTCCCCGCCAACGCACGTCCTCCCACGACCGCAAGTCCCGTACAACAAGCATGCCCCCAGATCGCACCCAATGTGACCAACCAGTAATCCTGCCCGGCAGCCATGGCGATCGTAGCGATTTGGCTGCGATCTCCCCACTCGCCCAGAAAGGTCATGATAAAGGTTTGTACCCACGCCGGGCTGAGGACAAGGCTGAGAAGATTTGTCAAACCTGCAGCACCGCCGGCGGACTTCGCTCTGCTGCCAGATGGAGATGGCGAGCGGGAAAGAGGAGGGGAAAGGGTGCCGCGAGCAGACTCGAGGGTGTAGGCATCCGATTTGTGGTTGGAGGAGCGCGAGTGTCGCATCGAGTGCTCCTTCTCCTCCAACTCTTGCTCTACCTCGCGCATTTCCTCGCCGAGTCCCTCATCTGGATCCATAGCCAGTCCCTCTTTCAGACTTTTCGCTCCGAATACAAGGAAGAGGATAGCTGCCGCGAACGTCGTCAAGCGTTTCGGTAACAGACTTGGGAACGCATGCCCAAGAACAGCTGACAGCACCGTCATGGCGATGAGTGCGGTCAGTGCCGCCGAGAAGACCAGAAGCCGAGAATGACGCATTGCCATGAGAGCGGCCACGAGGAAGGTCTTGTCGCCGATCTCGGAGAAGATGATCATGGTAAAAGACAGCACGAAAGAGTGGAACCATTCGGACCAGTCTTGAGTCTGTTGGGGGAGGTAGTTGGATGCGGGTTGCTGGGAGGAAGAGGAGGAGGAGGAGCCAGATGCGAGTTTGGGGTCGATTTTCGTGCCTGGTTTGCCAGACGTCTGACCTTCGGTGTCGGGCATTGTGTCGACGAGCCACGAGTCACGGCCGGAGGCCGGTTGAATTGGCGGACCAAAGTCGTCGGACGTCGATTCGGAGTCACCACTGCTGGCAATCTTCGGATCCGGATGTGGGATGTTGTGAGGTTTTTCTGGAAGATCCTTTGGTTTCTCCATGCCATATCCTGCTTCGCCGTACTTGCTCGTCTTCTCGCCCGTGGTTGCGTCTCTCGGGTCCTTTGCCGTGTCCTTCTTCGCTTTTCCTCCCACCCACTCGTGTGCGTCGTCCTCCGCTTTCGCAGGCGCTTCTTTCGGTGCTTGAGGCTTTACCTCTGCCTCCTTCTTCGACTTGCCCTTCTCTGTGATCCCTCCTTCCGTCCCTGTTGTTCCCTTCTTCGGAATTGGTCGGTTCTCATCATTCATCACTCCGTCATTCTTCTCCGGTATCGCTTCGTCCCCAAATTTCTCCAAGGCCGCCGGTTTCGCGGGCTTCTTCTCGGCATCAGCTTTTGTCTTCTTCGCTTTCGGGTCATCTGGCGTGGTGTCTACGAATGGCCCTGCGTGAGGCTTGCCATCTGCGCCATCGACCGGCGCGTCCTCCGTGCCCTTGTAGGGTTTTGTGCCAATGGCTCCATCCGTGGAGCCACGTTTCGGTGCGGCGGGTGCGGGCGCATGGTTGAGGGCGAGGATCTCTTCGTTGGTGAGCACTGCTGCGCCATCTGCGGGATCGACGGGTCCTTTGAGGTCTACGGCGAGCACGAGGACTGGCGCAACGAGGAGGATGCGTCGTAACCGCATGGTCGGTGGTGTGGTGTGTGTATATGTGTGCGGATGAGCGTGGAGGTTCGGACGGAAGTGGTCAAAATGTATATGTGGTAGTCCAGTCGAGCAAAAGGAGGGTGATCCAATGTGCAAGGAGGTGATGTCGATACGATGGTTCGCCTGATATTCCACTGAGGCAAGATCCCAGAAATCGCGTCGGGAAGCGGGAAACGTAAGTCGCCGTGTTGAAGATGTGGGATTGGCTTTGCAGGATTCAGGGGACCAGAGCGTCGAGTTGTACAAATACCTTACGAAGGGACATCTCGTACGGCTGCTGAATCACGACCTGTACCTTCTCCTTTTCCAGTCACTCTCAACTCGCGACTTCCTCTATTCCAACCATTCACATCCCCTTTCGCGTGGTGGCGTATTTTGAGACGAACCGAATCCGGGGAAGAAGACCAGGGTGCGACCAGGAATCGACTTTGCAGTTCTAGACCCTGGGAAGTTCCTCTCCTCTCTTCTCTCATTCATCTTCCTTCCAATTCACTCCAACATGGCTTTCACATGACAGGCGAGCGGACAGCAAGGACAATATCAAGTACGCCCTCGCTTCTTACGTGATCGCCGGTATCACACCTTCAACCTGCACACCCTGGTCTGCGTCGGAGATATTCACAACCCATGACGGAGATCGAAGCAGCTTTAATTGCACTTCTCGTATTGAGCCAGAGCGGCAAATAATGAGGCAGCAACGTGGGCCGTCGTGGAGCAGACGGATCGGAACATGAACATACCGAGTGGTATGAGCGTCACCTCTGCTGCTGTGGCGTCTGCAAGCATCTCACGATCCTACACCACCTACCCATTACCACCTTCCGCTTCCCGCATTTCCCGAGGACGTCAATCCACATCAGTCACCACTGACAGACAGCATGAGCGGAAGGGTATTCCGCATCGAGCGTGGCAGGCCACGTGGGAACTTCCACATTCCTGAGACTCTGGACCTGAGACACTTCCGTCCTGGCTAAATGCGGAATACAAGAGACATGCATATCGCGAACAGCGCACAGTGAATGGATGAAAGCGGCCCTGGTGAGTGAGCGGCGCGAAACTTTCTCATGAGTGTACTGGCAAGTTCTCTCGCATCTTTCTCCGTGTCCATTCTCTTCCATTCGTGGTACCAGATTTGCTCCTGACGCAACCCGTCTTTCTTCCACGTCTGAACCGAGCAAGCTGCATCATCCTCATCTTCAAATTTATGCCCACCTATCAGACTCCTCAACCATGGTGACTCCCACCACCGGTCCGACCACATCTCCTCACAATCTCCAACAGCCGCGTCGAAGAAGAACAGTCGCCTTCTTCGAACCACTTCCCGCACCAACCCAACCCAACACACGACAACGAAATCGTATCTCGAAGTTCGCCCATCGACGGTCCAGCAGCACCATCAAGCCGCAAGAACGCTTCACTCGAAGTACCCTGCACCACGTCCTACGGTCGCTCAAGCCGCTCGTATGGATCCTCACTGCAATCCTACTCGTCACATTGCCCACACTGGCGGTCTTCGCACTCACGAAAGCAATCCTCCACCAAACTTGCGCCGTCCTCCCGACTTTCACACCAGGCTACACCACTCTGTGCCTTCCACGTTCTCCCTTGACCAAATATACCGCCCTATCATCCAACAGCACCCTCCTCAGCAGTTCCTTCACGGCTTTCCAGCCTTTGACAGCTCTGAGTCCGACCTTTGAATTCCTCGGCTACGCCATGTTTCTCGCTTCCCTGAATTTAACCACTACGCTCGAAGTGCTCGGCCCGATAGCTTCCAACAGTAGCGGCTCAACCTTCCCGACTGAAAGGAGACCTTCTGCTTTGACGATCGCGGCGAACAAAGCGAGTTATATGGTTGACAACTTCGCCGGGTCGGACTATTCGTTCAGGCATGAGGGAATCGTACAAGGGGGTGCAGAGGCATTGGACGGGAAGGGGACCGGGTGGCTGGGAGATAGACTCGAGGAGGTCATGAAGAAGAGGGCGTCACGCATGGAGAAGGTGGCGGAGAGAATACTACCCTACGGTGGTCGATGGGGTGTGGAGTCAAAGGCACTGGGTCTCTACTCGACGTTCCTCACGCATCAGGAAACGGCAGTGGAGGAGATGCTCGTGGCGTCTAAAGGAGCGAGATTGGCGATGGGAGAGTGGACTTCCGAGTTGGGGAGGTTTGAGACGGCGTTGGGTGGGTATGAACGGGGTTGTGGTGGGGCTTTTGTCAGGGCGAGAGACGGGTGTATTTTTGATGCAAGAGTCGAGCGGAGGACTGCTGAAGGCGTGGCGGAGGCGGCGAGATGGATGGCGGATGTGTTGAACCGGGGGGAAGGCTTGTATTTGGAGTTGATGGGAGAGGTCAAGAGGGCGAGGAAGGAGGTTGAGATGGGGAGGAAGGGGGTGGGTGGACTCTTTGGAACAAGGACGGTTGGGATGGAGGCTGTCAAGATGATTTTGAGGAGAGAGATGGAGCAGATCGAGGCGGTCTTGAAGAGGGATCGGGAGGCTTCAGCGATAGTCGAGGTCATTGGAGTTGAGCTGATGGAAGGCGAGGAAAATGGGTTGGCAGTAAAGAAGAAGATGGAACGTGCCATTGCGGAGAAGAGACTGGAGTGGTGGTAGACGTATGGTATACTTTTCCTGTCCTGTGCATTCAACAAGAGCTCGCGACTGCTTGTTCAATCGTCAATCACGTGAAGATCGAATTGATGAAGTGAATGTGAAACTAATCTTCATGTGATTTCAATCCGCCCAACCACGCCAAGACCTGTCCGCGATCTAGATCTTATCAGTGAGCTCGTCATCCGCGCTACTGCAACTCAATGACCGGTAGCGGCAAATGCTCCGGCTAGCGCATTCTTCGAGAACATCGTGCGCAGGGGTTCGTCGTTCTGTCGGGCTGTCAAAAGATGATGCTGCAAGTCGTCAATGGGGTGCCAGACGTCGGGATTTGGCTGAGCTTCACCTCGTTGCCAAACAGCGAGGTCTCCAGCCAGCTCAAGGCGACATTTCGAACATGCGTAAGTACGGTTGTGGCTGACTGACGGGTGGCTCTCGCCCGCCTCCGGCACAAGGCAAGACCAGTCAAGTACGGCCGGATCTTCGGATTGGAAATCGGCCGCTACGATGACTTCAACACTTTTTTTGCTTTGAGGGACCGTACCATGCCCTCGATTCATCCGATCCTACCAGGCCAGACACGTTCAGGACCGCAGACATCATCTCTGTGTCTTCTACACGTCAACCTCGACGCCTACCTCGCTCGACACGAACATCCTTTGTTGTCGCGCCTCCGGATATACGACCGCACCACGCGCATATCGCCGGAATTGGCTGCTTGCGACAGAGCCGCGATAGAAAGATTTCTCGGAAGAAGAAGGATATACTACAAACAAAACTCGAAGCGGCATCATGCTGTGAGCAATTGACCAACCGAAGTCTCAACTACCTCGCCAACCTTGTCTACCTCCCTGCCGACACGAACGCGATCCCTGCCAAACCCCGACCGAACGAAAAGCCAATCGCCCACCATGTCCTCCCTCCCAGTAACAACCACCGAGGTTGACAACTTCAACTTCAACCCTACCATCCAAAAGACACCTCTCTCCGACATCCTCCCACCTCTCATCTTCGGCACAGCAGCCTTCAACTACCTCTACAACACCGATCCATACCTCCTCAATCCCTCCGACCTCGTAGCCCGTGCCCTCTCCTTCGGCATTCGCGCTTTCGATACATCACCATACTACGGTCCTTCAGAGACGATCCTCGGAACCGCCCTCTCCACACCATTCGTAACAGACGAATTTCCGCGAGAAGAGTTCTTCTTGATCACAAAATGTGGGCGTGAAGCGGGTGGAATATGGGACTACAGCCCAGCATGGATCCGTCAATCGATAACGCGCTCACTGGAAAGACTGCGAACACAATACCTCGACCTGGTCTACTGCCACGATGTTGAGTTCGTCTCAGACGACGAGGTCCTCGGTGCGATAAAAGAGCTGCGACGAATCCGCGACGAGGAAGGCACAATCAAATATATCGGTATCTCCGGCTACCCGCTCGAAGTCCTCTGCCGGCTCGCGCACCGAGTTCTCCAAGAGACAGGCGAACCGCTCGACGCGGTCATGTCGTATGGAAACTTCACCCTCCAGAACCAACTCCTCGCCTCGCGCGGCGTGAAAGAGCTCAAAGCAGCAGGTGTGGACGTCGTTCCGAACGCTTCACCTTTGGGTATGGGGCTTCTGCGCCGCGAAGGCGTTCCCGTGGGCGCCATGGGAAATTGGCACCCCGCGAACGACGGTCTCCGCGCGGCGGTCAGGCGAGCGTCCGACTTCTGCGACCGCCACGACGAGAAGCTCGAAGTCGTCGCGATCCGGTATGCGCTGGAAAGCTGGCTCGAGCTCGGCGCAGAGGTCGGGTCAAGAGGTGATCCAGCCAGTGGCGTCGCCTGGCAGCGAGAGTCGAATAGCCAGATCGGCGGCCGACGATTGGGAGTCAGCGTCATGGGTGTCAGCAAAGCGAGTGAATTGGAAAAGACGATGCAAGTGTGGAGGAGTATTCTGGATGGTCTTGAGAATGGACAGGAGACGGCGAATCTGGCGGGCCGGTGGAAGAGGGATCACGAGTGGAGTGCGAATCGACGGAATGCCGTGAGGATTCTGGCGGATGGGATTCAGGAGCATTTGGATGAGTTTTTGGATTTCACGTGGAGGAGTCCTGGGGAGGGGGAGGTTGTGCGGAATCGGAACACGGGGTGCGGTATGGAGGAGGAGAAGGTGGAGAAGGTGGAGGAGGACGCGGCAGAGCGAGTTAAGCCCACGGCATGGTTGACGCCTGCTGCTAGTCCGCAGCCGGAGGAGAGGTCAGAGGGAGCAGAAGTGGTGGAGGATGTGATGCTGCCGGTGAGGTAAAGGTGGCGGAGAAAAGCGACATGAGTTGAAACTTTTGGTATAGATGAGCTTGGAACGATTGGACATAGTGAGCAACATGGAACATCTGTTGGGGATGGCGCGTTTCTCGCGATTCGTGGGCCATCCCTGCATTCATCGGAGGTTTGATCAGAAGTTTGAGCGCTGTGGTTCGCATGTTTCGTTCTATTCTTGCAAGCATATCGCCGGACGACTCGATCTCTCGGATGTTGCACTCGTTCATGCTACGGTCCTGCTATCTCTCCACGGCTATCGTAGAACAAGCAGGATACAACACAGTGGAGCAATACAAAGCATTTGTGTCCTTCTCATTGGGCATCTGCACCACTGTTGTCTGGGGATTTGAAGAGGAGATGACGAATTGTCTCCACTACCCCAATCGCTGGTCTCACATCATCGCCCCGTGTCGAACGACGTGGAGAGTCCGTTGAGATGACCTCTTCCTCTTTTCACATTCACTTGCATTGTCACTAGTGATACTAGTCTTCTCATATCAATGAACATTCACAATCGTGGTCTCCGTTCACGATCGTGTTCCCATCTCCGCCGGATGTCCTCCCGCGGTACCTGCGGAAAGCCACCCCTCCAACTTTCAAGTGCTTGCAGCTGCCCAATCCGACCTAGTGGAGCTACTTCATCCACCACCTCTTTGCCGGCTTGACCTTGTCTTGTTTGTTACACCTTCCCGTCAGAGCTTCACACGACAGAGGTCCTCGACTACACCGCTTGCCGCTGCTGCTGCTGCCAAGTGGAACAGGTGGACTATTGGATTTGCTACGCCTCACCTTGCGCGTGTGCGCGTGCTCTGTAGAAACACCACTTCGACTTCGACATCACCAAACAGATCTTCCTATTGAAACGACACTTCATCCCATTCATACCCGCCGTACGACCTCGCACTGCATTCGTAGCCCGCCCGTCTCGATGCTACCGCAAACAACCTATACTCATCGTTGACAGAGCTTCATCCGCTCTCCGCATTCGACTATCCATCCTGGTGACAATCATTCATATACTCCACCCACCATGGGCAACAGCGCCTCAAAGGACGAGAAACGAGCGAATGCCGTGCGGAATGGAACGACATCTCGTGGCGCAAACCAAGTATCAACATCCGCGCAAGCCACTTCCGACCCACTCGGCCAACAACTACAAGCTCCCCGAGTCTCCAGTCGAAGAGGAAGCCGACATGACCTCTCTCTCTTCAACATCGGCCGGAGCGGAGGAGGTGGAGGTGTCATTGAAATCGCCCCGGAACGACCTCGGGAAACCAAGCAAGAGCGGGAAGCGCGAAGGGTGGAAAAGGAGCGGCAAGCGAGGTTGAAGGAACGAGAACGGAGTATGAGGGAAGAGCACGTGGATGGGGGATACCTTGTCACAGTCGGAGTGTACACGGGACCGGAGGACTTCAACAAAGCGGTGGTGAGGCAGTTGATGATTGAGAGGCGGCTGGCTCCGTTTTGGAAGGGACTGGAAGACCACAATGATTCATGGACGGAGGCGCAATTGTTCGCTGCTGCGAGAGGACTGCCTATTCCTGCGCCGGACGAGGTTCCTCCTGAGATGGCTAGGACCACATCGCAGGCTTCGACGAATCCGCCCGCTTCGGATGTCAATGTCAATGTCAACTCGTTGACTGTTCCCATCACATCGAGATCGCAATCCTACCAGTCCGATCATTCTGCGAATCTGTCCGCATCACATCCTGCTTTTTCGAACTCATTGTCTGGCCCCTCGTCACCCAGCAGTGCGCCTACAAGTACCTTCCGCGGCCGTGCCAAAACGCTCGCATCCCTCGCCAGCGGCAACAAGTCGCAATCTCCCGATCTCACACCACAAGAAGTGCGGCTACCCACCGACCCGTACGTCAACGGCCAGCAACTGGAAGTCTACCTCTACAAAGACGCCTCGGAATGTCCCATCTGCTTCCTCTACTATCCTCCCTACCTCAACCGCACCAGGTGTTGTGATCAAGCAATCTGCTCGGAGTGCTTCGTACAAATCAAACGACCAGATCCGCATCCTCCTGAGCATGAACAGCCCGGCCAACCTCGTGCTCCGGAGGAAGAGGCTGACTTGCTCGTGTCAGAGGTCGCAGCCTGTCCCTTTTGCGTTACTCCCGAGTTTGGTGTGACTTACGAGCCACCTCCTTTCCGTCGAGGCTTAGCATACGCAGGCAGCAACTCCCTTCGAAACGCTGCCACGTCCGCCATGTCCTCTTCCACATCTCTACACTCTGGCAGTCCCGCGGGCATGAACCGTAGGCGAGCAACGTCCATATCTGCGACCGCTTCGAATGTTATCACGACCGATCGTGTGCGACCTGATTGGGCAAAGAAACTGGCGGATGCGCGTGCGAACGCGTTGAGGAGAAGTGCGGCGGCGACGGCATTGCATAATGCTGCGTATGTGTTGGGCAATGCTGGTGATGCATCGAGGGCTGGGTTGATTGGGAGAAGGAGGCGAGGGATCTTCACGGACAGTCCTGGGCAGAGTGGTAGTGTCACGCCGAGAGAAGGTGAGTCGATTTTGATCCTGAACCTGTTGCTGACTGCGAATCTGAAAGGTCATACTAATTAATGTTCGACGATCCAGGCGAATCCACCCCCGACCTCGTCACCACCCGCACCTCCTCCCGCCGTCTCCAACGCGTCGAAGACCTCGAAGAACTAATGATGATGGAGGCCATAAGACAGTCTCTTGCGGCCGAAGAAGATAGGAAACGAAAGGAGGACAAGGAACAAGCGAAGGAGGATAAGAAGAAGAGGAAAGAGGATAAGAAAGAGGAGAAGAAGGCGGAAAAGGCGGCGAGGAAGAGAGGTGGGAGTGGAGGGTTGTATGCTGTTGGCACGAACGAGAGCGCGGCTAGTAGTGCGTGGGCGAGCGAGAGTATGGGGCGGAGCACGAGTCAGCTCGGGACGGTGCCGGTGGGGTCCTCTTCGACGGCGGCGACAGGGGCTGTTGATGGGAAGGGCAAGCAACCAGCGCTGGAAGTCCCACTCACGGACGCTGCTGCGGGAGGGTCGCCTGCTTCGTCCATTTCGACAACCTCATCGATTCCTGGCAATTCTCCACCGAGGACGACAACAACAGGGCCCGCGGGTCAAAGTATAGAAGACTCACAACGCCATCTGGAGAGTTCGCGAGCTGAATTGGCCATGCCTACAGCCTCTACATCGCCACTCCCGAATCAGAATCCGCCGATGACGATCCAGCATTCGAGACAGCTGTCGACGTTGTCGTACGTGAGTAACGTCGGGTCGGTCTCGGGTGGTGAGGAGGATATCGATCCGGCGGCACGTACGGTAGCTGCGACTGGGGTGATGGCCTTGCGAAATGGAGTTGTTGAAATGCCCCCGCCCGCGACGACTACGACGCCGATGACGTCCACTGCGGGTGGTGGATTCGAGGGAAAGGGCAAAGAGAGGGTGGAGGAGGTGGAACGAACGATCGATCGGAGTCAAGGGGTGGAGGTTCGGAGGGTTGGGGCTACCAATGTGGAGAGGTGATGGGATGAGGCCTGAGCATGCCCGATACAGCGGGTGAAAGGACTTTACATTGTTCACAGTACGTACACTACTCGCTGGAATTGAGAGGTGACGATGAAGGGAGATGGAAAGACGCAAGATTGAATTTTTGCACTTGAGACGTTGCGAGTTGCCAATTCGATCGGTTCACTTGTTGTGGGTCATTGAACGAGTGGAGTCCTGTTTGATGATCGAATATACATCGAGGCTCCGAGACCTGTGGGCATCATGGCTGGCTGGCTGGCTTTCAGGCGCACCCCTTTCGAGCTGCGAGCATGCCTTGCTGTTTTAATAGACGGTCCATCCTGGGCAGAGCAAGATGCGAGTTCGGAGACCTGTATTTCAGACGCTCGCGGCGTCCGGGTTCAGTTGAAGTGAATGATGGCACGCTACAATCGAGACGAGGGGGGGGGGGGGGGGGGGGGGGGGGGGGGGGGGGGGGGGGGGGGGGGGGGGGGGGGGGGGGGGGGGGGGGGGGGGGGGGGGGGGGGGGGGGGGGGG
>JALRMM010000110.1:0-96921 GCA_026122155.1 Zymoseptoria crescenta | reverse complement strand
TAGTAGTAGTAGTAGTAGTAGTAGTAGTAGTAGTAGTAGTAGTAGTAGTAGTAGTAGTAGTAGTAGTAGTAGTAGTAGTAGTAGTAGTAGTAGTAGTAATTAGAAGAAGAACTACGAGCAATAGAGGTAGAAGTTACGAGCGCTTACTAAGCAATTTTGAGGTTTTAAGAACTTAAAACTCGAAATCTAAAATCCAATTTGCCTATATAGATATATAGGCCACTATCTAAGGCAGACCGAGGTTAACTTTTAACTACATTTTTAGCCTAAGGTAAACCGTAGTTAACTTCTACCTATTTTCCCCGCCTTAGGCAAACTGTAGTTAACTTTTAACCCACTTTTTAGCCCGAGGTGAAATGTGGTCAACTTTTGACCCCGCTTTCAGCCTGAGGCAACATGTGGTTAGCTTTTCAAACTGTGGTCAAGTTCCATTGTGACCACGTTTTCAGCCTGAGGCAAGCTGCGGTCAACTTTTGACGACGGGTCCTGCAAGCAACCAGTACTTCTCCTGCACCTTACCGTACCCACCTACCGACCCATTGGATCTGATCCATTTCCCGGTGGGTGGTGCTACCAGTTCATACCAGTTCATGTTACCTCACGTCACGTCGCGTCGCGTCTCATGCGACATTCAATCCATGTCCCTCCATCGCGTCGTGAACCCTCCCGTCCCGCCTCACCTCACCACCTCCCTCATCAATCTCACTCCTCACTGCACCACCCACCCCACCCCACGGCCACCTGCAGCAAGCAGCCCTCCACCCATCCAATCCTCACGGACCTCATCTTCCCCTTCCAACTTCCGCGTTTGCGAACCCACTCGCCGCCTCCACCCCGTCAATCTTTAAGTCAACTCGTCTCAGGCTGAGTCTTTCCATCCACATCTTTCTTTCTCAATCTCCGGTATCAGCATCTTTCCTGAACGACGCCACCATGGCAGCCTCCTTCTTTCGAGACGGCGACAGAGATCTGGGCATCATCAACATCATCAACCACACATTCATTGCAACTCCATCATCCGAACTTCAGCCTTCTCTCGCTCTCCTCTGGCGCCATCTTTCTCATTTCTACTGGAATCATCTCTGTTTTTCATCATTTCGTTTCGTTGAGATCCAATACCACTGCGATATTCCACTCCCACAGTCATTGTAAGTCCCATCATCATCATCATCATCATCATCATCATCATGTTTCCTCCACTCCCTCAACCTCGTCTAACGCTCCCTTGCAGACAACTCGGATCGACCAAAGCCACTCGAATTGACATTTCATCTACATTCGCTGCGGTACTCACCTTCCCACTCGGGGCCATTTTCGATCAAGCGAGTCATCAACAATCAACGATAGACTCCAAGAACCCGCCCGCCGGACTCTCAGCCACCTTGACTGTCCACCTTCGAATCAGACTGCGCCATACACCCATCGGTTCTCACCGCGAAACCTTCCCATGTCGCGCATCGCCATGGAAGATCTTCACCATTACTATGGCCGTGAGTTGGACATCCTGGCCTCTCTCAACACCACCAAAGCGAACGCCTGCCCGGTCAGCGTTTCCGTCAAGAATCGGCTCGTCCCATGCAATTGCGCGATCGGACTGACCCGCACCATCCGCATCACACACCTCCTCGAAGATCTGCACTTTCACAAGTCTCGGATGGAACAACAACATTCCGCCGACAATTACCCGCACGCCGTGGCCTGCATCGTGCGTGTCGCCAAACTCATCGCCAAAACCACCTTTTGCTCCCGGCACGAAGCGGACAAGCACGACGCAGAAGTGGAGAGGCGATTCGTCAGCATCTGCCGCAAAGCTCGCGCGTGCCCGGTTTTCCGTTCCCACGACCATCCGGGACGCGACGATCGTGACTTTGGGTGGATCCCGCAGGTCATGCAGGCGTTCGCTCCTCAGACTCCCGCCGACAGGAGGACCAAGCGCGTTCGCGAGGTGGATGATGATGATGATGATGCCGAGGTTGCCGACGTGGAGAAGGGCGCGGTCTCGCCGCCGCATACACCCAAGCGAACTCGTTTAACCTCGGAAGATGCGAGCGATGGAAACGCCATCCCGCCGTGGAGTGATTCATACTGGCTGCCAACCGCTATCGACGCCGCCGCTCCGACGCGGGGAGACATCTTTGGAGGAGGACATCAAAATGGTGACCACCGTGTTTATGGTGCCGCCGGAGAGATCTTTGGAGGAGGACATCAAAATGGTGACCGTGTTTATGGTGCCGCCGGTGACACCTTTGGGGGACATCAAAATGATGACCGTGTTTATGGTGCCGCCGCCGCCCCGACGCAGGGAGATATCTTTGGAGGAGGACATGAAAATGCTGACGGTGTTTATGGTGGCCCGACGCAGGGAGACATCTTTGGAGGACATCAAACTGCTGACGGTGTTCATGGTGTCGCCGCCGCCGCCTCCCGCGACCCATTCGCGTCGTCGTCCAACCCGACATCCCTGCCAGAACAAACCAATCTATTCAATGCTGGCAACAACAACCCGATGATGCCACCCGCCGACAACTGCACCTGGACGACTCAAACACAGCCTCAACTCCCCGACGACCTCATCAATCAACTGTTCCCAGACGCCGACATGCCCACCTTCGCAGCAGACCCGACCGGCGACCCAGAGTCTCCCTCGGTGGCGAAGCTGGCTCGGCTACTCGACTCCGCGACCGATTACACCAAGGCCTTGCACGACAACTTCTTCTGGCTTCCAGCCGGCGGGACCACGGCTCACGGTGCCGTCGCTGCTGCTTCTTCTTCTTCTTCTGGTGGTGGTGGTGGTTTCGGTGTGAGTCTTGCGTCGTCCTCGCCGGAGACGACGACCACGACTGGAGACAACTACAACGGGGGTGGCATTCACGGTAGCGGCGCTGCAGCAACACTTTCCTCCACGCCGCCGCCGTCGGAGTCTGTCGAGGGTGAGGAGAGGTGGTGGTTTCAGGGTTAGTCTTGCGTTGTCCTTTGTCGCCGCAGGAGGAGGCAGAAGGAGGCAGGAGGAGGCAGCAGAAGGAGCAAGACACCCTCCGCTTTCTTCTTACCGCCGGCCGGTGGAGGGGAGTGCACAGTGCGAGGAGTTGCGAGGAGGTAGTTTTGACTTTCCGACACGATGGGCTGAGATGCCCTGGGCGAATGGATGGATTAGGGTGTTTTCGATCTTTATCTTCGTCGTCCTTGTCGCGCCGGAGGAGGAGGTAGAAGAAGGGAGAAGGAGGCAGGAGGCAGGAGGCAGGAGGAGGTAGGAGAAGGAGAAGCATCCGACCCCTCCGCTTTCCCTTCACCGCCGGCGGTGGAGGGGAGTGCGAGGCGTGGTTTTGACTTTTCGACACACGACAGACTGGGATGCCCTGGGCGAATGGATGGATGGATGGATGCAGAGTGCGAGGAGTTGCGAGCAGTGGGTTTGACTTTTCGACACGATGGGCTGAGATGCCCTGGGCGGATGGATGGAGAGTGCGAGGCGTTGCGAGGAGTTGCGCAGAGTAGTTTGACTTTCACTTTTCTGACACGATAGGCTAACACGATAGGCTGTAACATGGGCGGATGGACTGAGAATTCGAGATGGGCTGAGAATCGAGATGGGCGGATGTATGGATGGATGGATGTATAATGGGAGTGGTTAAGGGTAGCAATGGAAGGAATCAATCTAATACAAGTCATCAGATGTTCGAAATCGTGTGGTATTCCCAACAAGTCTGTCTCCGATTTCCCAGATCGCCGTCAGCTTGCTCGGGAGTGGTAGTGGTGGACTAGTAGTAAGTCTCGCGCCGCTATAGGGGAGACGTCGCAAGCTAGCCTAAAAAATACATAGGCCCAGAGTGGCCAACCGGTCGAATTCCGGAATTCCGGAATTCCGAAAACGCGTTCCTCCGTTAGCGCGATTTTCGCAGATATAAAGAGATTCTCACGAGTTTATTTGGGTGTATTCTACACCTATTCGTACTCGCTGTCGTCCTTTTCGCGTCTATTACTATCGTAGTTAAGAGATAGACGTTACTCCCTTACTATTAGCTAATTACGCCTATACTACTCGAGTGTTTGCATTATATTCGGTGGGTAATTCGTGCTTTATTATTAGGTAAATTTATCTATCTTATTGTTAAAGGCCTTATAATTAGGCGTATTACTTTATATTATTAGCGTTTTTTAATATATTTTTTTCTAAAATAGCTACTACGCGCCTTTCGAACCCTCCCTCGAATATTAATATTACTACTACCTCCGCTAGCGACTATATTACTATATAGTATCCGTTATAGCCTATCCTCTTCGATATAATTATCTATACGTCTACTACTTACCTTTATCTACTACTTCGCGTACTACCTCTTTATTATATTCGCTACCTTACTACTATACGAGATAGTTTATTCTGCGATTACTACGCTCGATAAGTAAGTATAGCCTATTCGTAGCGTATTCGTAGGGCTAATTATGCCTTTATAGCCTTATCTACCTAAAGAAGGATAGTAGATTCTAGTTATATAAGGCTATTAAACAGGATATATAGGTTTAAGAGGTAAAGGACTCTACGGATAATAAGAAGGCGTAGAACGTACTATAAGTATAGATACTTATAATAGAGAGGGGATATCGTAATACTAACTATATAATATAGCTCTAATCTACGCTACTACGACTATAGCTACTATATAATAGAGACTCTAGAAGGTAGTGCATCGAAGTATCCTTATAAACCCTAAGTATTAGGCTTCTATTCTTTGCCTATTCGTAGACTAATTCGTAATCTAGCTATCTTAAAGCCTAGTAAAATGCTTAGGCGATCGGTAAAGATCTAGATTAATTTAAGTATACTATCCCTACGAACAAAGAGTATACGTCTTATACCCTCTACCGTATTAAGCTTATCTCGGTACGCTTATAGCTAGTTTAGTACGACGTTCGTCCCTTTACTAACTATTTATAGCACTATCGCGTATATAAGGAGCCTCTACCCTCGGAAATCGATATTAACGCTTTAGCTAGCGAGGTCGCGACGCTATAGTAAGATATAAAGGATATACGTCGCAATATGTCGAAGATATAGAAGGGTCTTAACGCCGTAAAGCGGTAGTAGTCTACGCTTATAAAGAAGTTCGAGTAGTTTAAGGATATCAAGGTACGGCCTTAGCTTATAATAATTATAAAGTAGACGTAGTGGGTTTATAAGGTAATAGGCCGTTAGTTAAACAATACTACTATCTTAGTTAATAGGCTCGATAGTACGTAGAATCCTAGCTTAGATATAGATATAAGGGCGTTAGAGGCTAGTCGCGAGGGTATTATAGCAGCTATATAGGCGATATTAGAGAATAAGTAGTAGATAGCTTATTCGTAGCTCGTTCGTAGACTCGTTCGGTAGGCTTCGCGAGTTATACGGACGTTAGATAGTATAGTATATAGACTAACGGCTAAAGCTGTATAACATAGATTATTTAATACTCTTATTTTAACTCTTAAGGGGATTATAACCGTTCGTAGCCCGTTCGTAAGCCTATTCGTATAGATAGCATCTCCTATTATTACTTTAAGCATCGGTCGGCTATATATATACCCTCTAGCGACGGCATATCTACGGATTTATCGATTTAAGGCTATATATCGCGGTTAGGGGCATTAAACTACCGTTCGAGGCCTATTCGTAGCTAAGTTTATAGATCTAGACCTCGCCTTAGCTATTATCCTATATTCCTTGTTTATATATATATGCCCTACTAATGTTTACCTATCCCCTTAATCGTTCTATATAGCTATAGAGTTATTCGACTAGTTATTAAACACTGCTATATACCCTACTAATGTTTATCTATCCCCTTAATCGTTCTATATAGCTATATAGTTATTCGACTAGTTATTCGACTAGTTATTAAATACTACCGCATACCCTACTTATGTTTGCTTGTCCCCTTAATTACTCCGTCCTACTACCGTCCTTCTTCTATATAGTCTAGCCTATATCCTCCGTTATATCTATTCCCTCTTCCTATACCTCTTTATACTAGCTTAACTTCCTATACCTCGCTTAATATATAAACCTCTATATACTATATAACTTCTATACTACCGTCGATATATAAGCCCCTTTATAGCCCTACCTTATCCCCTCGGCTAATCCTTACTATAGTACCTCCGTCCGTCGTAGTAATAGCTAGTACTCGAATAAGCTATATCTCGGCCGTAATAGCTATACCTCCTTCTACTATATCGAACGCTTTACCGCTAGAGGTAGTATAGAGGGCGATATTATCTTTAAGTTCGTCTATCTAGGCCCTCGCGGCTTAAATTTTCCAATAGACTAGCTATAGCGAGTTCTATTTAACGATAAGTATTATCTACCGAGGGGAGTCGACCTATCGACGATTAAGCGTATCTATAGCCTTAGTAGAACCTCTACTACGTAGGAGGAGATCTATAGGATGCACTAGTATTACTAGCGACTTAGGCTTCGGCTATAGCTAGCTAATAGAGTATAAGTACTAAGTATTAGACTTCCGGAGGATTAGGGTATATATACGTAGGTAGACTAGAGTAAGTCGCGGGTCGATTATTAACCGAAGGGGGGGGTACTCGAACGGGAGTAATAGTAGTAATAAGCTTTTAATATAGGACTTTAATTAACGGGCTATCTAGCTACGAGTATATAGGGATCGAGGGCTAAGTACGAGGGGGCTATCTAAATAATTAATTAAATTGACTAATTATATAATAATAACTATAGCTAATAAGAGGCCTAAGAACTCCTTTAAATCGTTTCTCCGCTATATAATAGAAGTACTAGGAAACTACGGGTCGTATTTATAGCCGGTTCGAGGCCTATTTATAGACTCGTTCGCTACCGAATACCCTTCGAATATTCCTAGTATATGCCTACTAGCCGTATAGACCCTTATAGAAGCCTTTCTTAACGTAGAGGGCACTACTATTATAGAAAGGAAGTAGTATTAGGGTAGCGGTAGGCGTATATATATACCCTAGGGGAGGGCGGCTCCGCTATAGTAGTACTAATAGCGTTATAGATAGCGGAGCTATTAGTAGGTAGTTATCGGCACCGTACTATCGGTACTATACTATTAGTACTATACTATCGGCGACGGTAGGCGACGCTAGGCGTACGCTAGGCGTACGCTAGTACGGAGCTATTAGCTAAGCTAGTAGCGGAGCCTATAGTAGAGGTATAAGAGGGTAAAGCTAGTAGAAAACACTCCCTCCTCTTCCTATATAAGGCCTACGCCTCTATAGTTTAACTTAGCGGCGTAGATAACTAACGCTATTAGCTATACTATCTAACGAGAAATTCGTCGACCTAACCCCTAACTCGGTCTCTAAGACTCCCTCCGCTATAACTACTATTAATAATACTACCGATATCTAGTATACTACTCTAGAATCGCCTCGTATAGTAGAGAGTATAGGTACCTCTACTAGCCTTTAGCCTCCGTAAATTAACTCTATAACGTAGGTAATAATAGTAGCGTCTACTAGTTAAACTATAGATCCTAAAGAGAGAGATACTTATTTATAGGTTGTTTATGTACTAGTTTATAGCTACAGCCCCTCGATAATATATACCGCATTTATACTATTCTAGATAAAGTCGATATCCGGCTGCCCTTAGTATTGCTCTAGCTAATTACGGGCATATTCGGCTATAAGTTCGGGCCTTAATTCGCCTTACTATAGGTCGAGGTAGATAGGATCTATTAGTTTATCGGCCGTAGGCTCCTTAAAAGCCTCTAGTCCTATAAATAGTCGTTCCTCGGCGTCGCGGTAGATAGGGATATTAGCTAGATATAGCTACTAATGCTCGTTAATATATAGCTTAGGTAATTTAGCTAATAAGTAGACGCTATACTCGATAAATCGAGTACGAAGCGCCGTACGAAGTACTATATACGCCTACGGGTATATATGGAAACTGTTATTATTAGTAGCCTCGCCGGATATCCCTACGAAGCTACCGTTCTTGTTAAAGAGGGCAAACCTAAGCCTATATAGAACGCTAACGTACTATTAGAAGGTCGCTAGAGGTAGGTATTTATATATATCGAATCCTACGAACTATTAGTCGAATCGACAACGGATATAGGATAATAACTGCACCTATAAGGTCCTACCTTATGCTATCTAAGAGATCTAATAGGATATAAATGCTATAGTCTATAACGCCGTAGAGGGCTAGGTAGTAATATATAGACTAAGGAATCCCCGCGTAAACGTATTATTGCTAGCGCTACTTCGTAATATAGTAGTTGTTCTATAGGTAAGCGAAACTAAGTATATAGGCCTAGATAATAGGCATATATACGGATAGTATAGCAATACGGTTATACTTGTTCTTCCGGAAGTAGTAACCCTATACGTATAGCTCTAAGAAGAACTAACGGAATCGAGTAGTAGTAACTCTCTACTACTGCTACTATATCTCGATTCGCTAGTTTATCTTACTAGTGCTATATAAATAGTAATCGTTAAAGGTAGGTAACTATAGTCGTTAGTAGGATGTTCGTAGAGTCTTTATAGAGTGTTTAGTAAGTAGGCCTACCTTAGGGCTAGCTATATTTAGTCTCCGGAGTATTAAACAAGCGTTAGTAATATAGCGAGTCTCGGCTCCGCGATCGCTCGAAATAATAATAGAGCTATTCGAGGTTAGTTCGTAGGCTCGTTCGTAGATATAGCTATTTCTTAGAATAGGAGATATATATATATAACGCCGCCGTTGTCGTCTACCTACTATATATACTAGGCCTAGACGGACATCTACGTTTACCTAGTATAGCTAATATACGTCTAGATAATATAGCGTAAGTAGGCGTCGACATATGTATATATATCTAGAAGCTAAAGTATTTAAGCTTATAATAGGCGTCTATTAACTACTTATGTTTAGGCCTAGGTAACATAACTATACTACAATATTGCCTATTATATATCTAACGTTGTTAAACGCCCTCCGGATAAAGCTCTACTAGTATATAGTAGATACGGTTAGGCCTAACGACGTTATATCTTATTCGTATATATTTATAGGGTATTCGGCGGCTATAGTCCTCGATTTTACTATTCTAGAGCTCTTACCTTAACTACTCCGTAATCTACCGTATAGCGTCTATACAATCCTCGGCTAGTACCTACTTTATAAGCCTAAGTTCTTTACGAATTCGCCGTATCGTTCGTACGGTTATCGAGAAGCCGTCGTACTTTATTATATCGGTTACCTCTTAGTCGGTCGATCGAAGGATAAAGAAGGCGTAAGTAATATAGTAATAGATAGCTTCCGTACGTACTAGCTTACTCGATCCGGTTACCCCCTATAACCTTAGAGCTTAATATAACGTCCTTAAACCGAGGTCTACGCCCTAGTTCGTTCGAAGAATATAGAGAACAGTTAAATAAGTCGCATTAGTAGTATGTTATTAAAGGATAAACTCTTATAGAGGCTCTAGGTCGTACCTTAGGGTACTATACTATTTTCCAAGAGTATCGTAAATTGTAGTTTATAAACGCCTATACTATAGTCTATCTAGAGAGCGTAGCGGATCGCCTTAACCGAGTTATTAGTAGTATATCGTTCGAGGATAAACGCTCTTACGGGCTCTAGGTCGTACCTTAGAGCTATATTCTAGCGTCTAAGAGCATCGTTAATCGCGGTTTTACTAACGTCTATACTATAGTCTATCTAGAGGGCGTAGTAGATCGCCTTAACCGAATTATTAGTAGTATATCGTATAGGGATAAACGCCTATACGGACTCTAGGTCGTACCTTAAGGTACTTTTCTATTATCTAAGAGCGTTATAAATTATAGTTTTACTAACGTCTATACTATAGTCCGTCCGGAGGGCATAGCGGATTACCTTAACCGAGGTCTTAGTAGTACGTCGTTCGAGGATAAACGCTCGTATAGGCTCTAGGTCGTATATATTAGTAATAAGGAAGAAATATAGAGTACGGAGGATTAGAAAACTCTACGAATAGGGGTACGAAGTAGCTACGAAGGGTGCCTAGCGGAGGGAGCGACCCCGCTTACTATTAACCTAGTAACTAGCGTTGTCCCTATATTCGAGGCTTATTCGTAGGCTTATTAGGCGATCGTAATACCCTAGGTATACGAAGTATAGCGTTAAACTCTTATCTCCCTAATACGTTAAGAATAGAGAGGATACGCTATTACTTACTACTAGTTTATACTAACCTCTTTACTACTCTACCTACTTCCTTATCCTTTCTTCCTTTATCTATTACTTCTTCGCCTCTATATATAGATATAGAAGGTCGACTACCGTAGGCTAAGGTATATCCGGAGAGTAATATTATCTATTATAACGTCTTAATTAACTATAAGGGTTATCTAATATATAGATAATATAACCTATAGCTACTTAAGCGCGTAATAGAGAGCGGTCTACCTACTACTCTAGAACTCTCCGCTTAGCTAACGACTTAGCTAACGACCTAGCTAACGAACGTACTAACGATATTAGAGGCTAGTACCTAAGGCTAGCCGGCTTTACCGCCCGACGCCCGACGCCCGACGCCCGATACCCTATTAGACGTTTAACGAGCCGACTAGATGCCCGATTAGGTTATATAGAGGCTACGTATACGCTAAGCTATACTACGTACGCCTTCGACTTATACTCGACGTATCGCTATTATAGATAGATCTTCCTTTTAGTAGCTTTAGAATTTTATATATTCGGATCTAAACCTTCGTATATAACTTCGGTTCGGACCCTTATAAACGAACGTACTAGCGAACACCGAGCTAGATATAGGAATATAGCTATAGCCTTATAGCGCCCCTTAGTCTTATAACTCCTTTAACTCTACTAGTAACTAGGCTAAGGGCTACCGGTAACTCGGATTTAAGTAATATAACCTTCCTATAATAGTAAGTATCTTAGCGGTAGGCCTACCTATTAGTTACTCCTCTGCTACTATATATAGGTAGCTATTAGCTATACTACGAACGGCTTAGGTTAATAACTTTAGAAAGGTAGTTAGTACTATACTACTAATATAGTAGTAGTAGTAGTAATAGTAGTAGTAGTAGTAGTAGTAGTAGTAGTAGTAGGGGTCGAGTAGTAGTTATACCGTTGTAGGTCTATTAAGGAGTAGTAGACGAGGTAGTAGATAAGGCGGTAGACGTAGAGGTAGATAAGCTAGTAGTAGTATCGCTAGATATAAAGGCATACTAGAGATGTTTAAATAGCGTATATTATTTAGCGACGAGTTTAAGGAGACGTTTGTAAGCCGGATAAACTCTTTAGATAGCTAGATACCTTCGATACGAATAAATAGAATAGATAGCTACTAGGTTAGTACTTAAAGGGCTTCCTTCTTAATCGAGCGAACGTCGACCCTATATTGGATCCGGACTAGATAGATTATAGCTTCTTCTCTTACTTCGAATATAGTATAAATACGCTAGTCCGGATATCCGAAGCTACTATAGATAGGGAGGATATTAAGGACGTAATACTAGTATTTAGTAGAAGCTAGACCCTAGCTAGTAAGGTATATAAATAGAACATTGTTATTCTTCTTATAAATAGGGAGGCTAAGGGTAATAAGGCAATACTCGAGCGACTAAGGGTTAAGGCGGAGTATAACTACTACGCTTAACGAGCGTTAGAGCGTATAAGATTAGAATCGCTAGACTCTAAAGTTACTAGCCTACCTTATCCGATTAACCTTATTAACTCTCTAGCTCTAGGGGATCCTCGTTTCTACGAATATTAATAGTAGGTCGAAGCCGCTTAGTAGGAAGCTATTAGGCTAAAGCTAGCTAGACCCTATAACGGTGCGGTTAGGCTAGGTTAGGTTTTAGAAACCTAAAGAAAAATTTAGGTTCGGCTTTCTTAGAATAACCTAAAATTTCTAGGATCTCCGAACTTTTAGGTTAACCTAGAAAAAGAGATAAGGTTCTAGAGCTTTCTAGCTTCTCGAATCTACCGGCTACTTATGCCGACTACATTCTTAATATATATACATTTTATATTCAAAAACAAATCTTTAATATATAGGTAGAAAAAGTCGATTTTCGGAATTTTTAAAAATCCAGACTTAGGATTTTTTCTAGGTTATCCTAATCCTAAAAAACCTAAACCTAGGAACCTTAAAATTCACCTAACCTAGCCGAAAACCTAGCGGTTAAAACCTAGCCGTTATAAGGTCTAAAGCTAGCTACGAACTTAGCTAAGAGACTAGAAGTAATAGGACTACTATTAGGAGTACTAGTTACTAGACCGAGTAAGAGTAAGGGTATAATAACTAAACTACTAGGCCCGATAATAAATGTACCTACGAATAAGGCTCCAAATAATAAGGAGCTACTACCGCCTTCTTATTAACTAATAATCGATCTTACTTTATCGCTAGTATATTAGGGAGTTATAGCTATAAAGGATAAGAAGCTAGCGGTAGTAAAGGATAAGGAGCTAGCGGTAGTAAATAATAGCGACGATAAAGGCGAGTATAGCTTCGATAAAGCGGAATTCTTCGTAGATAGGGTATTTAATAATTAAGGGTTCGGAGGTAGTAATAGAGAGGCTAATAGAACGCCCCCTCTACTACCTTATTCGTAGGTATATTTGGACCTACGTTCGCTAGCATCGTTAACTATATAACTAAAGTAGAAGAAGTAGTAGAAGGCGTCTCTATTACTACGTCCGGCTTTACTAGCTCTATTATCTCCGGCTTTACTAGCTCTACTACCTCCGGCTTTACTAGCTCTACTACCTCCGGCTTTACTAGCTCTACCTCCGGCTTCTATAGGCCCTTATAGTAGGAGTAGTAGGCGCGTTAGACTACTAAAGAAGCTAGCTAAGGATATACTAAAGAAGCCGAGTAAGCGTAAACTATAGATATCCTATATATAGTTATTAAATATAGTCGTTCGTTCTATATTAAATTATCTTTATAGTGCCGGCGTCTATATATAGGGGGTCTAGGGCGCGTATATATATACTAGGACTACTAACTTTCGTTCCTAGTATATAGTTAGTATATTCGAGGTAATATAGACGATTTTAAGGTCTTACCTTAGGAGAAATGTTAATAAGAGCACGAATAGGTATAGAATGCACCTAAATATGCTTATATAGGCATATCTTAGCGGGATTTTACGCTAATATAATTTTCGGAATTCCGGAATTCCGGAATTCCGGAATTCGACTAGTTAGCTACTCTAGAGCTTCGTTAAAAATTCCTACGAGTATACTAGAAACCTTAAAAAAGCGAGGACGGGTAGGAGAGTATAGATAAGAGTAGAGAGGGTAGATCTAAGTTTCTTAAGTTGTTCGTCTATTAAGAACTATATCGATTGTCTTTTAGATAGACGTTTAGAAACCTCCTCGTAAGCGGAAGTTTTTTAGTTTTTTTACTCCGCTTCGAGTAATAATTTAGAAATTTAGTTTTTAGTAAATAGTTATACTAATTAAGGAGGGCTAGTAGTTTTCAAGAGGTTGTAATATTCGGCGGGCACCTAAGCTACTTCCTTATATATAATAAGGGAGAGTTAGATAGTAAAGAGCACCTAAAGGTATAATAATAACGTACGAGGGTAAGCCTAGTAAGGTAGGAGAGAGAGAGAGAGGGAAGAAAACCACGTATTATTTAATCGCCCGCGTACGTCGTATAATAAATTGAACAACAACATATAGACCGAAAATCACATAACCCCCCCCCCCCCCCCAATCGTTATCTCATTATAAAAAGGGCTTGTTGTAGTTCCCGAGAGGTTGCATATTTAGGTCGGCTCCCAAGCAAGCTGCTTTTGTAAGGGAGAGTTGGACAGTAAGAAGCATAACAATGTACGAGGGCAAGCCCGGCAAGACAGGAGAGAGAGAGAGAGAAGAAAACCACGCATCATTCAATCGCCCGCGTACGTCGTGTGATGAATTGAACAACAACATTTCGACCGAAAAATCACAAGAAATCACACCCAACCCCAAGCTCAGCTCGTCCCCACCCAGCGAATCCACCACCCCACCTCACCCCACCTCACCATCACCCCAACCCAAGCCTCTTCAAACCCTGCTCCACACTCGAACACACCTCCAAACCGCCCCCGCCATATCTCTCCGGCCAACAGACCCGCAAATCCGCCCCGTCGCCCCTCGGCATCATCCGATATCGATAGTCCTCCCATCTCTCGTCGACGCCCAGCACGCCGGCGTAGTCGTCTTGGCGGTCCGGGACGTCGAGGCCGGCGAAGAGGAGGGCCGTTTCGAGGTCGGCGGACGGGGAGGAGGAGGAGGCGGAGCGAGGGATGGGGCTGGATCCTTCCCAGTGCCAGCTGGCGGCTCCGAGTTTGGGATGGGTCCAGATGAGGTGGTGGAGTCGCTGGGCGGTTGCGGTGAGGTGGTGGTGGTGGACGGGGGATGGGGTGGTCGTTGGTGGAGAGCGGGAGAGCGGAGATGATGGTGGGATGGATGAAGCTGGTGGTGTTGTTGTCGAGGTGGAGGTGGTCGTGATGGGGTTTTGCGGTTTGGAGCTGTCGTGGTTCACGGCGGGACGATGCTGCTCCGTTCGCGGCGCGAGAGTATGCGTTTCCATCCATTCGAGTGCGATTCTTCGAACGGTCGGAGCGCGAAGAACTTTCTCCCGGAGCATTGCGTCCAGTTCCGCCACGGCCGGCAAGCGGTGAAACACATTCCTCACCACCGTCATCCCGCAGCCTGGTCCATTGAGAGAAGAACTGGTACAATTCGAATAGTCCGCCGCCAATTCCTCTTTCAATGCTTCGACTCGGATCTTCAACGAAAGAATGTCCTCCTTCCGCTCTTGCATTGCAGGTGGCAAAGCGTGGGAGATCAGGGCTAAAAACGTGAGTATGCCGTATTGCTCCCGAGCGCGCGCAATGCGCGATTTCTCCGAGTCGGAGAGGAGGAGCAACAACGATGTGTTCTCCTCCTTCTTCGACAGGCCTGGCGGGACAGCGGAGAGTGGTCTTCCGGCCGCCTGGACTGCGAGGTCGTAAATTTCCCGGTTGATTTCACGACTCCGCACTTCCGATGCGGTGGAAAGACCAGAGAAGGCTGGGAAGAAGCACTCGTCCAAAATCCGGATCTCGTATTGTACGATATGGTCGAGGATATCGTCCATGACTTTCCTGAGCTCCTTCATCCCGGTATGATCTGCCGCCGCTTCACGAAGTAGCGCTTTGCAATCTCGATCCGCGGCCGAGGGAAGTAAAAGGTGTGACCACGACGAGTCCTCCGCTTTCCTGCTGCATTCCTCCATTCGCTCCAACCACATGCCAATGTCCTTGAACGCTCCGACCCATGATTTCCGTTGTGCATCGCGATAGTCTCCTCTTTGATCCACCGTACGCACGCAAGTCTGCAGCGCCTTGAGCCCCTTTTGCGCCTCCCCTCTTTCCTGATCGCCGCTGAATGACGTTCCCTTCCAGTATGCCATTCCCAGAGGAGGGAGAGTAATCCACTCGGTCCACTTTGACGGCAGATGAAAGGCGACCTTGCGCATTGCAAAGGTGTCGCTGGGTCGGACCATGGGTGTGAAATCTTGCTCGAGTGGGACTCGCACCACCTGCTGCTGCTGCGGTGGAGGGAAGATGATTCCCCACCAGACCCAGACGGCGAGAACCACGGCCACGAGCAGCGTCAGACTCAGGGAATCCCACGTCATCCATTCATGGTGTTCGTCCTGGTTTGGGGCTGGTGGTCGCTGTCTCGCGGCGAGCTCGGAAAGGTACAACTCATCTCTCCTCAAGAGGCGCACTTCCGAGGGCGAGATGAGGATTTGACGGGGCGAGAAATCGGAGTCGGAGTCGGAGGATGTGCTCGAGCTTGTGCTCCAGTCTGAATCCGAGGAGGAGGAGGACGACGAGTAGGACGAGGAAGAAGTGCTGGCGGACATGTCAAGAGACTGGGGTCATGTCATGTCGTCTGGCGGAGGTGGTGGTGGTGGTGTGAAGGGTCGGCGAGTCGATGGGCATATTGCGATTGGCATGCTTCTTGTCGGATGTGTGCTACGTATTGGACAAAGGAATGACAAAGAATTGATATCAATTGATGGGATTGATGGAATGGAATGTGACGAATGGAGATGTTTCCTTCCATGCATTGGGAAGAAACATTTCAGCAACAGGTAGCATTGTCCCCTTGCAGCCTCAGGCTTGCATCCCCTCGATCAAGCAAGACTCAACTCCACCTCTCCTTACTCCCTCTCCACTCTCCACCCTCCACCCTCCCTCCCACCTCACTCTCCACCCTCCCTTCACCCTCCCACCTCACTCTCCACCCTTCCACCAACATCTCCACCTCACAATCCACATCTCCGACCTCCCGGCAATCCCCAGCAACCTCACCCTCACGCCTCAAATTGTCCATCACCCCCAATACCCTCCATTCGGCATCCTACACCTCGTAACCGTCCCATTCCTCAAACACGCCCCACTATTCGTAACACTCGGCGATGAGGGCGCAGGCGTAGTACCAGCACCATCCCCAACCCTCTCCGCCGCATCCCGCGTCCCCTCCCTCCAAAAGCTGGTGATCAAGGCGTACCCGACGGTACCGAAGACAACGCCCACGACGGTCCCTGGGGTTTTTCTCCACGTCTTAGTCGTTTTGTTCTGTTCGTTGAGATTTGAAGAAGGGATGGGGAGACTTACACTCGTACCAGCGCAGGCGCGGCCAAAAACCACCGTGGTCGTCGGCTTGGTCGTCGTCCCAAGTGTCGTCGTCATCGCTTCGGATCGAGCTCTCTTCCGACATCACAGACTGCTTGTCCTCATCGTCGTAGTCCGCGTCGCCGTCATCGTCGTATGCGCGATACCTCGTCTGACTTCGAAGACGCATGATGGTGTGAAGTCTGATGATCGTTCCTTCGATTTTGTTGGTATGCTGTCTGAGTTTGCGGGAGGATGGATGATGAAAGTATCAAGATTGGATTTTTGATCATTCTTTATGAATCAGGTGGCTCTCATGAGTGGGATCTCGATTGTTCTGCTTGGGAACAAGGAAGGATGGAAGACAGGAGAGCAATCTGATCTGATATGAGACGAGGACAAGGGAAGGGTTGTCAAACAGTCTACCAAACAGTCTACCAAGCGAGCAATCGCATACCCGCATCAAGCACCGACACCTGCATAATGCACAGCGCACAGTGCATGGTCAATGTCAATGTCAAGAGTGTACGAGGAGTGGAGATACGGCGAGAAGGATGAACGGAACCCTCGCAGATTCCAAGACAACACCTCTCCCGCTTGACTAGTCCCGTCCCGGTCACTCCTCGATCGAAAACCAGAGATCACCGCAGACAGCCCATCATTCCCAACATGCAGCACTCAATTCGCTCATCCATTGCCATTCGCCGGTTGTCGTGTCGGAAGCAGAGGCGTCTGCAATGCTGCCATCGCCGATGATGATATGTATTGTCTGCACAGCTTCGCGATATGTAGGTCTCCTCCAATGTTCAGCGCCAATCAGACGAGGTGAGGAGGGAAACCCTTCCTCTCCGGCGACCGGTCAGCCTCTCCCAACATCCGCCCACTCACTCATTTCCGACGGAGGACTTCGAACTTTCCACCTCCATTTAGCCTGGGTAAGTATCGTCCATGACCAGAGAGAGAGAGAGAGTCGATCCGATCGCTGCAGCCCACTGTGACGACCTCTTCTTCAATTCGACTGCGATGTACGCTCCAACAGACGAACTCTCTCCAGGCTCTCTGCTGAGTCCCAATCATCGCGACGAGCGGGGACGGATCATGCTGCTGTCAGTTGGCATTTACCGAATCACGCCCCAAGGCCAGTTCTGAGAACCGACATGGTATGCGTGTGGCCTTTTTGCCGAATGGAAGTGGCGTCTCGAGACCGTTCAGACTGTGGCCAACGAACTCGAGAGCGGACGGCCGTAGGATCTTATCGTGCACGTAAGGCTAGACGTGAAGACCGCTCGGCGGTGAGAGATATGTAAATGTGTACGGCAGAATTTGTACACTTGTGTACGCCAAGATGTGTACACTTGTGCACGGCAAAATGTGTACACTTCTGTACGCCAAGGTGTACAATTGTGTACGCCAAAGCCGTGCACATCTCAAAAGTGTACGCCCAGTCCCCACATACTTCGATCTCCGTACACATTTCAAGGCCGTACACATGTTCGATGAGACTCGTTCCTATCCATCTCCGTCAGCCCGCTATCGCCATCGCCATCGCCATCGCCTCCTGCAGGATTAACAGCATCTGTACCTATTGCTGAACCGGCTGCTGCTATTCAACCTGACCAAGGCCGAGCCGCGCGTAGGTATGTCGACATTTTCAGCTCGGAAGATGGCGAGGCAGCATCATCTCACTAACAAGCCAATCCACAGCGCCGTCCTTTGACGAATCTACGACAAGCCTCAAACGGACTACACCGACGCATCATGGCGACTTCTCGTCCAACGAGAAGCTGCTCGGCCTCGAAAAGTCGCCCGCCGGGTCCACATCCAAGCCACGGCAAGATCGCAGCGAACGAACAAGCCCCGAGCAACGCACGGCGCAGGAATGTCAAGATACGGAGAACGTAACGTCGAATGACCGGCGCGCGACGGTGAAGAGAAGTCTGCTTTGGAGTTGATGGGAGCGCAAGGAAGCCGAGGAGAGGGAGGCAAAGGCGTGAGACGATCAGCGGTGAGACGATGAAGCAAGATCACACACACACTGCGTACGCCGAGGACTGTTGGATATCATGCTGGTGGATCACGGAGGTCGCGATGGACGAGCACAGGGCGTCATGAAGAGACATCACGCATGTTATCCCACCACGCTGGTCGCCGAGGATCCGTGTCCGTATTGTGAATCGAGAGCACCGTGAGGACAGCACCTCGATGGCGATACTGCATGATATGGACCACTCGAGTCGCTCTGACGATTGCACACCTGACTCTTCCGATCCCTGGCATGCTCGCAAAAGACCTCTACGCTTTGAGGTCTGAACGGCCAAGTCACGCTACGGCCTCGATCCAGTCGTCAACGCCCTCAACTTGACCTATTCCCTGCGGTGACGACTACGACCTTCGTCTCGCCATTTCGGAGACCGCTCCGCTTGCATCACACCCATGGGCTCGCAATGCAACACGCGCGCCGCCGGTCCCATTGATGGATACTGCACAGGGCGAAGCATAGCCAGACTGGCCGTGTTGACAGCTTCCACGGTGAATCTTGCACTGATACATTTGCGCGCAAAGTCATGCTTGGGAAAACAGAATCACGGACGTGCTCAGCTACAGTAGCGGGAGAGACCAGGGATTCGAAGAGGTTCGTTGGGCGCTTGCTCAATGGCTGCCGATCAATGCGGTGAATTGTGGCTAACATGTCGGCAGGCAGCGGCGAAGAAGGCGGTCGCAGGGAAGACTAATGTGCAGAGGAGTTTGGATTCTGCCTGCCAGAGCCAAATCAGGGCTGGATGGTCGATTGCGTACTCCGGAATCAACCCAACCGTCTCCCCATGTGCCCTCGTCCTTCGATTTCGCGCTGAATCCAACTCGATCTCGCTGTCCGGCACAACGAATGCTCCAGATCTTCACCCGTCCACTCTGGCACTTGTCTCTCCACCTTCTCATGCATTTGACCCGCTTGGCCAATTTCTCGCCCATGAAACTCAACTTCACCAACCTATCCCTTAGATCTTACCGTACCGAATCTTGAGCAGACACATTCTACGAGGTGTATGCATCTTAATGCTGCCGGTGCAATCCAAGACACACCCCCGAGCTGGCGTACTTCGCTTCATTCTACTTCAAGACTGCGAAGATTACGCGAATATGGAGAGCACGCAGTTGGACTTTGTCGTACTTGAGCCTCTTCGGCGTCTTCGGCCTCTTCGATGAGCAATTCAATTCATTCTCCAAAGTCGTTGTTCGAGGATACGAGGCCCGCAACGCTTGCCGGTCGGGCGAAACACGGACGATGAATGCAATACAATTCACATGTGCCGCGCTCATTCCGATTGTAGATGCTTCTTCTCTCCACGCCTCCGTCTGCGGCAGCGGTCCTCCACTCTCTGGTCGCTAAAGCGTTTCTCGGCACCGAATCTCCTCTTCAGAACTCGTCACCGGGCTCGCACGCCTACCGACTTGGGCAATTCGTCCATCACCTCGGCGAGATCTTGCCCTCTCCTGCGCCGTCTTCTCCGCCATCTCACCTGGGGTGTCTGTACAGCGTCCGCATTTTGTACGGATCAGCGTTGGTGAGGACTTGTGGACAGGCAAGATTGTCGACTTTCGCGATGAGCGATCTTCATCACCTTTCCCTCGGCATTGCACACCACAACGGCGCCGCCTTCCCGAGCGGGCCACCCTGACGAGCTCATCGAGAAGCCGAGCGACGAGTTTTTCCACGTCGGACGAAGATCCGGCACAAAACCGCAGGTATATCATCGTGATGTCAGAACTGTACATGGGGACTTATCCAACCAGGCCTGGCTCTTCGGCGATGTTGGGTAGCAAATTCGACCAAGGGATCAAGACCGCCAGTGTTACCGTCTGCGGTCGTGAAGATGGCGGAGGTGGTCGTGAGGATGGTGGGAGTGCTCGTGAGGACGTAGACGGTGGTTGGAAGGAGGAGGCCGGCGGTGGTGGCGGTCGTGGCTCGAACAGATCTCCAGGTTGCGGTGGTGACGGTGGCGGATCATCATCTTGTCCAGGGCCGCAACTGAAGCGTGCAGTTGGGTGCTCGAAGTTGTAATGGATGAGATTCATGCGGAGTGAGTCGTGACGTCCGTCGATACACCACTTGTCCTCAGTCCGCAAGTCGACATCGAGGCTGCCATCTGCGCAGATGTTGCAGTTGTCATCGCCTCAGGGGCCCTGATTGAATGGATGGCAGCGAGGATGTTGGCATGTCCTGCAGTGGAAGTAATCACGTTGGTCCGATTGTGAGGGTTGCGCTGCTCGCAGTGCTGGACCTTGCCATCAAGAACATCGCCAGAGTTCTCGATGCGGAAGACAAAATGGGCGACTTCCTTTACTACGAGTGGTAAAGTCAGGCTGTCACCCGGAAAAAAACTGCAACGGCAATTCTTCGCTGACGAACCGTGGTTGCTTTACAGATCCCACGAGGCCTCCCACGACCACGAAGGATCCGCCCGCCGGAGGGTGGGGAGACCCTCACTGCATCTCATTGCCTTTTCAATCCAAGCTCTACGCAGGACTTCAATGGAAGGGAACATGTCTGCGAGATGGTCAGACTGGAATCACATCCAAACTCAAGGTGTCCCTCCGACGTCCGGATGTCGCATCGGTGGTGCAGTATGCTGCAGAGGAGCGGGACAGGCTCGGAACTGAGTCCACCTCTCGCGGGTGGCAGATGAAAGGACTCGGAACAGCGAGGCGAAGATCTTGTGTGGGCTTTGCTCATGAATGCGTTGAAGCAGAGCTTGTTCCGTGACGCCTTTGGTATCCCGAGTGAGCATGGAACGTTACGCTTAAGCGCAGCGCAGGCAAACGAACATGCTCGAGGATGGTACGCTCTATGTCTTATGAGGCTACCTTCGGGTCATACTCGCATGGCATTGCGGCGTTCCACGAAACCATTCCATGCTCATCTCTCCGCTTGCGTCGGAATTCTTCTACGTGTGACGTACAGCCTGAGTTCCCGGCGTTTGATTACTTGGCGAGCGCCCTTCTTTTTCTGGCTTATTCTTACCGGCGGTCTCCTTCGACTCCTCCCCCTTCCGAGATTCTCCTCGACATGTACAGCGTCGCATTCAACATACCATCTTCTACGTTCCCCGGCTCGGGACAAGACACTGCTCGCGTGTCTCGCCGTTAGAAACAACCAATCTCCGTGCCCGAGAAGTGCTTTGACTACATCCTCTGCCCGCGAGCTGGTCGAATACTCCACACACACACACACAGGCGGGAACCATGCTGCAGCATCATCGGCTGCAATGGAACCACAGCCAGTAACACTCAGGAATTCCGAGTGCTTGACAAAGAAGCAGAGGCAGAAGCAAGACGTTGGTGCGATGAGGGAGGCGGTGGGGAGGCGCATAGTGACGCAGAAGAAGGGTGGGTAGCGCACAAGGAGGAGGAGTCGTTGGTGTCGATGGACGGGATTGGACGGAGAGTTCGATTGGGAGTGGAGATATGTTTGGATATCTTGTTGAGCCTGAGACATCATGCTCCGGTCGTGGTTGGAAGGCTCGCTCTCTCTCTCTCGCTCTCTCTCTCTCTTTCTTACGCACTCACCCTCACCCTCTCTCACCCTCTTTCACCCTCTCTTACCCTCTCTCACCCTCACCGTGCGTTGGCAAGTGAGGTTTCTGATCCGAACCAGTGATATGAGGAAGACAACAAGGCAGCGTCGGATCAGTAATATCCCCACCGCCGGACGACATCTCCGCCACTATCACTCCCGCGTCAGCCAACTTTCACTCTTCCAATCACACAGACCAACCACAACCACAAGCATGTGACAGCGAGTGCGAGTGCGTGCGTGCGAGCGTGGGTGCGTGGTAAGAGTAGACTGACTGTTGGAGATGAGAGATGCCGATGCGATGACTTCTGCGGCTTTGGTAGACTGTCTTGCTGGGAGTATTGCAGCTCATGCTCATCCAGAAAGCGCAGTCGTCGGTGTGGACTGGTGTGTGGTTGGAGGTAAGATCCTCCCTGGAGCGAGAAAGAACTGTTGATCGGATATCCGAGTCCCAATTGCCTTACCTCTCATCCGTCCTCTCCTTCAAAGCTGATCGGAGTCCTTCCATCACATGTCGGCACAGCCAAATTCACACTCTGTCCAGAACATTGCCTCTTATCTTGATGCATGTGAGTCTGTCCAGTACCTTTAACAATCTTCACCACGAATGATCCGACGTGCGCATGAGAACAAGAGCGCCGAAAGAGAAAGACGCCGCTGCAGCCTTTTCTTCGTCTGGAACTCGTCAACGAGTGAAGAACAACAACAATCACGACCGATATGCGACGTACGTACGAAATCGAGAGCACTGAAAGGGAACCCGGCAGCTGACGATGCAAAGCGACCATTCATCCGGCAGAACCGCGATCTCGCAAAGAACGACTCGGCGCAATGCCTCAAGACCAGATAAGGAGTCTTGGGCTCGATTTCAGCAAGCTACCATCGAATGATCTGGAACTTCGCGAACGAGCACTCGGATTGGAAATGGAGCCACTGGGCGTAAGGCGGCAGGCCTCAAATGCTGCGGTCAAGCGGGTGAAGGCGCATCCGGCACTGGGCGGCATGATCGAAGAGTCGGACGATGATGGCACACCGGACATCAGTTTCGAGCGGGAACGGGGAGAACAGAGAAGGAACGGGCTCTCAGCCCAAGTCGTCAGCAATATCGGGAACGACAACCTCTCGCCGAACTCATGCGCGACACGCAAATGCCCACCATCGCGGAGGGTAAGACCAGACCTCCTTCCTGCGACAGACTTTGGACAGCGAGGCGACCGGAAATCACTTTCGAGCGGGAGATTGTGGAGAAGGAAAGGATACCCAGCCCAAGTCGTCAGCAATATCGGGAACGACAACCTCTCGCGGCGCGACACGCAAATGCCAACCATCAGTCTCTCGCGCAACTCATGCACGACACGCAAATGCCAACTATCGTGGAGGACAAGACCTTTCCGCGGCAGACATTGGACACCGAGAGCATACGCGCGATCAGGCTATCAGACCAGAGCGCGACGACTGGCAGTCCCGACATTGGTCCACCCCCCGTTGCACAATTCGAGCTCAACAGCCAGGAATCTGAACTGAAGGAAGTCTCACCGCCGAAGGAAGTCTCGCCGCCGCCGATTGTAGACGAGGACTTGCTTCCGACTGTCAATTCGGAGACGAGAAGGAAGAGAAAGGACAGCACATCAAAGGTGGAGGTGAGACGGTCATCGATACTGGCACAGTCTCCGTTGAAGCCTGTTCCGTTTCGAACCGGAAGTGGTGGAGAAGGAACGGATACTCAGCCCAAATTGCGACAATCTCTCACCGATCTCATGCGCGACACGCAGATGCCCACCTTCGTGGAGGAGAAGACATTCCCGCGACAAGACTTTGATGGGCCACCTCCCGTCGCACATGCCGAACTCAACAGCCAGGATCGTGACATCTCTGGCGACAGAGTGGCGAAGCCTCCAACCCAAGAGGACTTTACGTTCAGCCGGAGACCTACAGCAGATCAAAGAACGGATGGGAAGTGCAAGAGAATCCCAGCACGAAGGATTCGAAAGCGAAGCCTTTTATCGATGTGAACGCCGCACTACTCTGACTTGTGGAAAGGAGGTCGAAGATGATAATACGCATGTCGGTCTCGAACGGGAAGTGATGGAAAAGGGGCGGAACCACTCAAGATCAGAAGAAGTCTTGAGCTCGGAGTCAGCCAGCTACTACATATGAAACAATTTGAAAACTTGAGCAAGAATACCTCGATCCGGACTTCCGTTCCTTCGTCGGTGACCGTGGTGCCTGCGACTGCGACTTGTTCTCATCGCACAACACATCGAATGTCTCCCATCGGCCGAGAAGCAACAATAAGTCGAGCTTTTCTGTGTTGCTATTGGTGTCCAGCACCTGGGCGGCGAGGATCGCTACAAAGTAGGCGAGGATAATAACCAACAATGACGGCAACCCGCCTATACCAAGCTGATTCCAAGGGCCGAAGAGGTCGCTGGACAAAGTCTTCTCCATACGCGATCCGAAAACGGCACTTTGAGCCGCACGAGCGGAGCGGAGCGTGGTTCAACAGGCATCGAAGATATTACAGCCTGCTGTTGTTATCAACATTGCCGGATTCATTTGACTTACGAATGATGCCCGCGTTCCGGCAACCCTCTCGGGAGCACCGGCGTACGAGCGAATCGCACCTCGACACAATTGGCGATCATGGCAGGACTGTTCAAATAGTACGGACGACAACTCGACCGGCTTTGGAGAACCGTTACCGAGACTCGAGATTTCCTTCCGTACATATAGAAGCATATTCGACAAAGCTCTAAACCAAAAGCCGGCGACTTCTGCCTCACGCCAAAGTTGTGAGAACGTCCGGTTTCTACAGTTGAGTCGCCCATCTTTGTCATCGACCTCCTTGGCTTTCCCCACCGTGTCTGGCGATAAAGTCCTCAGTCTCGCGGGAGAATGCCTTGCCTTTGGGGAATTGCTGTTTAGAGCCCTCGTTGGCCTTGCCTTGCGGACGGAGACTCGCCGAAGTTGTGGGCAGACTTGAGATGCGGCTCGTGCGTCGTCCGAGGCTTTCGTATAGTTGATTGGCCTGGTTGTCTTCATGAGGTGCCTTGGGGATTGGATGGCGCCGACCGGCTGCAAGTCTTCATGAGGAGCCTCGGGAATGTCCTGGTGTTGACCAGCGGCAAGTCTTCATGGCGGCAAGTCTTCATGAAATGCCTCGGGAATGTCTTGGTCTGACGGGTGGCAAGCCGCTGCGAACATTGAACAGTGCGTTCAGGTGTGCAGCCGCAAACGACACTGAATACGGTAGCCGGAGATTTCGAATCGCCAGTGGCGACATTAGCGTTGTCAGGGTTCGTCATGAAGACTTCCAAGAATTCAGATCGAGCGCGTGATGCAACCTCCTCGTTCTCGTCTTCAACGGTGAAAATGTTCAGAAGAACGTCAAAAATACCAGTGTTCATCAACTCGTAGCTTGTGATGCTTTCGAGAGCGTCCCCGCCGAAGTATTTTGCCTCGTCTCCGAAACATTGCCACGAAGCTGACGACGAGGCGCCGTCGGCGTGGCAAGCCGGACGTGGCACGACTTGCTTGTGGTGGAGGAGGAGGAGCTCGCGCAGCTTGGGATATCTTCCGTTTGAATTCCGGGCTCGACTTCGACCGTCAGCAGTCTTGCGGCCCTGCACGAAGCTCTGGTCCTTGGGCTGCTCCCCACGGAGCAAGCCCACAATGATACCCAAAGTAGTGCAAGGATGCGGCTTCTTGTCGGGCTTGACTTCGATCGCCAGCAGTCTTGCGACCCGAGCGAAGCCATGAGCCGGTCAGGGAGACGAGGGCATCATAACAACGTCCTCTAGCAGGGTTCATCTCCTCCGGATCTCTCTTTGCCCTCACGGCGTCCTGCTTGATGATGAGCTCCAGTAACCGGCTTAAGCCAAACAGTGCATTCTGCAGTGTTGTGCTTAACGTCGATGTTCCAGCGCTGAATAGCGCCGGAATGTACATTTTGGAGCAGTTCCCGAAACGACGCATCCGGGGTATTCGGCAGTGTTCTGCCTGACAGCGACGTTGTAGTGCTGAGATACACCGCAATGAATGTCCTGCGCAAGCCAGAAGTTCCATGGCTTCCTCTGGGGGTGGACGGCGGTGGAGTGAAATTGTTGAGATCAACCTCTTCTCTCGTCGAATAGTCTTCGGCTTGCAAGTCGTCTCCTGCGGTGAATGATCCATCTTCTGTCAGAGGTGGGTCGTTGGTAAAGTCATTCTCGGAGTCTTCTTCAGCCGCAAGGAGACGCTGCAAAGCACACTTTCTGTTGTATCGACGGTTGAGCTCCGGATTGTTGTAGGATTCGATTTCCAGAAAATCGATCAATCGCTGTAAAAAGGCCGCAACGAGGTGAAATCATCAGGACGAGGCATTCTCAGATTCTCGTAAAGGTCCGAGACGAGGGTTCTTTTGTCAAGCTCCGGATTGTTGTTTTGTTCGATCTCCAGAAGGCCGAGTCGATCGATGAAAGGCGTCTTGTCAAGCAATCGGCGGCAAAAGTCAATGACCGTAATAGTGTCAAGGCGTGTGGGCAAGGGCGTGATCCGAAAGCCTGCTCAAAGGAAGCCGTGGTCTCGGGCAAGGTAGCAGAGGAGCTGGCGCTCGATAAATTGCTTGGCCACGTCACGACGAGACTCTTGACGTCGTCCTCGAAGTGGGTAAGCAAGAGGATTGAAAGGGCGTCCAAGTAGTTGAAGAGGTCGAGTGTGGGAAAGAGCAGAATGGACTTACTTTGTAGCAGGCGAGGAGACCATCAATCCAGCAGCCTCCAGTAAACGCTCTGTGCTCGGCGTCCGGGTGGACTTGTAGTAGAACAGTCAGGCCGGCCATCCATCATACGCTATATGAAGCGCTCCCTCTCACACTTCGCGAGATGACGGTTCCCATCTCTGAGATCTGAAGCTTACGGCGGATGAAAGGCAGTAATCGAGCTTCCATATGCGGCTCCAGGCGGCCCAGATCGCCGAAAGGCCTCTTGTCAAAGCAGACGGTGACAGAAGTTGATGACCGCCACGGCGAGCTCCAGTCGTTGGCCTTCAAAGAACTCTTGGTGACCATTGGGGCACATCTTGCGTTGCCGGCGTAAACTTGAGCAAAAAGTGGGCCAGGCGTTGGCAAACTCCAAAGTCAGCGCCTCGAGATCCTGAGATGGTTGATTTGCATTGCCGCATCTGATCTTCGATTCGTCGTTCCGCAGGGCGCTCTGCTCTAATGTATCGGGGTCCTTCCTCGGGACCAAACATAAAGGCGCAGGGCAGTTTTTCTGCTTCTTCTTCCATTGAGTGGCCATACACCCTGGAGGCGATCGGTGTGGTGTACTGCAGCGCTTGTTCATTGCTTGCGCGGACACCCACCACCACAACATGCGCGCGCGGATTTCACCGGCCGCGAGGCCAGGGCGTGGACAACACGGTGCTGCTCGGTAGAAGACGCTTCCAAGATTCCCACACTCACACACTCACCACCGAAGTCAGTCAGTCTGGACGCCGCAGAGGCAGTCGGTGGAAGGACGGGAGGGATGAGGAAAGACTCGGCAAGTCCACCACCGAGATTCCAGGTGGGCCGTATCAGCAAGCGCACGAGGAACATGGAAACATGAAATGGGAGACACGTTTGCGAGTCGGGATAAAAAAAAAGGGGAAAAAAAAGACAAACGATGAAGAAGGGCTGATGATGCCGTTCTGCACCAGCGCATGCACATGCTGATGGCGAGGCACCGTATCTGCGAGGCGCGTTTGAATGGATGTTTGATGCTTATGCAAGAGTAAAAGTCCGCCTGGGCGGTCCTCGTCTCTTGCAATCACGGTCTGGTCAGGTTCGCGCGAAGATTTGAAGAGTCATGTTGATGAGGTTGCAATGTTGCTTCATTGGTTGTATAGTCGATGCTGTTACCTGACTCGGCGGCTGGCGATGGGTGCGTGGGTTGCGATGCTTTGTTGTGAACCTCAGGACCGTGAGCGCGGACCGATTCAACGGATACGTACGTTGATCAGGGTGAGGGCGAGCACGACGAGCACGCCGGTGAGAAGCCAACACTCGAGCGTACAACAAGAAGGACCCGCCAATGTCGTCTGAATCGTCATCAAAGTTCTCAGCATCCGAGGAGGATTCGTCCTCACTGAGATCGTCCGCTGCTGTTCCCGCTTGTTGATTGGCGTCGGCTTGATACTGCTGCTCTGCATGCGTTCCGGAGCTCCCGTCGTCCATTACGCGATCGGACGATAGCTGATCAGCACGGCCAGGTTGTGGCGGCGCGACAGACAATGTTGATGCTCTCCTACTGTTCCACTCGCATGTCGTCCTCTTCATATCCTCCATCATCTCCTGCTCCCAATGTGCTCGCTTTCTCGATACAGCCACATACCGTCTCGTCCTTGCTGCGCTCCATTCGATTCCACTCTCGCTCCGGAGATGTCCTCAAGCGTCCCAGTCTGCAAATACTCCATTCGCCTCCCAGAGATCGCCAACATCGTCGAAACTCTGCAAATGACAATGGTAGATCCAGAAGAGTAAGGTGATGTTGCGGCGCCAGCTGATGGAGCGATGATTTGACACCCACTGCGGCGAAGATCAATCGGTGATAGCGGCTCGAAAGAAGTCGCAGTCAAAGATTGTGGCAGAACCTTGCTTGAGGAGTGCCTGGAAGTGAAAGGGCCGCTTGCAACATGCCGAGTCGAGGAAACAGCAATTTGAGCCGAAAGTTCATCGACGGAGTTGCCAGTATCCACAAGCACGTCGCTGCCGCAAAGTGGGTGAGGCAGTTGTCGATGTCGCAAATGTTGATGCCGATCCTGTTTCTGCCGCTCGGAATCGCGCTCGCCAACCGTCATCCGGACAAGGTCGAATGGTAGATGCAGCCACGCAAGAAGATGTACAGCTACGATTACTCCTTTGCTGCATCGGCTTTACGAGGCAGCTGTAAACCAGACGTGGGAGGATCCCCGATAATGCGGATGTCTTGAAGACCGCGTATGAGTCACTCGTGAAGGCGTGTGGGTGCGACGATGTGCGGGTTCAAAGCTTGCGATTCGAAGGGCGAGGTTGCCGCTGGAGAAAACGCGCCATGTCGAAGTCTGACAGAGACGCTTCACCTGCGCGACTCAACCCGTGATGGTGGTGTGCAACCTTCCTTGCTTTGACAGCTTTCCCGGCCATCACGAGAGCGAGGCGTCCGCCGCGCTGGACGGTGGAAGGGAGTTTGCCCACAGGCGACTGAAAGAGTCGTGCGCTCGATACCAACCAGGCGAATGCAGTTTGTCGGTAATGGTCTGCGAGATGCGCGGCGTGAGCGGACATGGCGGTTTCCTTTCCAATGCCGTGGACTGAGATACGGGTTGGACACCAGTTCAAGAACAGGGGCGGTGACCTCTTTGCCGCGATGCAGCGCGGGTATTGATGGCCACGATGCACGAGGTCGTTGATCCGACCAGCTCGTGTTGTATCTTGTCGAGGACTTGTAGATTGGCGATCGTCCGAATGGGTGGCGGAACATGGAGCAGCACAACAGCGGAGCCACGCGCACTTGCCTTTCAACATCTTGAGCGGAGGAGTAGTGCGGTGTGAAGGATTCTTGATGGTGACAGCTTCGCGATCGGCGCCTTGAACAGCCACAGGTTCACAGTGGTGACCAACGCCCAAGGGGTTTGATCCTGGCCCAACAAGCAGCACCCATATTGTCTTTCACAGCTTCGCGGGCGTACTGTCCTCTTTTCAAGCCTTTCATCGCGTTGCTCGTGTCCGTTGCCCGTGTGACGCCGTACCTTCTCTTTTGCTTTGAGGGTCGTCGGGCGGCTCACTGTCTCCGCAGCTCTCGTTCTTGCGGATTTGTCGCTGGGTGTAGTGACTTCTGGTGGTGGTGAGGGTGATGTTGTCGAGGCTTCGTAGAAAAGGCCGGTCGCACGGGATCGTCTTGCAAGTTCTGACGGAAAACGTCTGTTGGCGACGGCGAGTTTGTGCACGGCGGGCGCGGAGGGAGGTGGCATTGCGGTCATTGCGAGATACGTCGTAGCAATTCTTGCCTGGGAGGGAGAGTCTGCGATTCCAACCGCTTTCTGGGCGTGAGAGCTGGACTTTGTGCCGTACTGTTCAGTTGAAGGCTTTGGCTGTGGGTTCTCGGGCGTGACGTGGCATCGAACGAAGACGGTTTGCGGTGAAAGGACAGTCGTTGGATGGCCAGCGTCGGCATGCCCAAGACCACACTCCTCAAGCCGACACAGACCGAGCGCGATATTCAGACCTTCACCTTGAAGTCTTCGCGCAAACCAGCCAACTTCACACCGACCAAGACGATGAACAGACTGCTGTAAACCAAACTCGTATCCTTGCACTTCCCAACATCGAGCTGCTCAGCGAATGCTGCGCGTCCACGCGTTGTTGTTTCCCTTCCATCTAGCCAGCATCTCCGGATGAGCGAATACCAGTGCATCCAGCGTCTTTGCGGCCTTGTTCTCGTCCGGCTTATGCCAGAAGTCTTCGTTCTTGAGAGTCTATTGTACCCTCTGCATCACCAAGACCGGCAACATCAGATTCATCAGATTCATCCATTCCATCATTTTCACCATCACTCTGACTGAGACCTTCCTAGATGCCACCATTCCGCGCGCGATCTTCACGCTACTTCAACACCTCGTCCTTGTCCCATTGCTCCTGCATCGCGTGCTCCACCGGCGGCATGTCACCCTCATCCTCACCCTTACCATCATCCTCATCTGCAAGAAGCGCTTGCTCGTGGGTGAACGGTGGTGGAGCGGCGGCAGCAGGGGCGTAGCTGGCAATATCGGCGGAACGAGCGCTGACAACAAGCAGGCATATGGCGGCGGTTGCATTTGGCGGCGTCGACGTGACGAGAGTGAAGTTCTGTATGTTGGATGAAGCCTATTTAAACGAGCGTTGCTCAAAGGTTGGCCCGAAGGGGGCGAGACGCATTTGGCATAGTAGCGGGAGCGGCCGAAATTTCGGGAGCGGCCGAAACTTCGAGTAACTGACGATACTTGGCATTTAGCTTCACTCACTTTACTTCATGCAGCAATACGAGCTATTCTTTTCTACAGTGGGGATCGCTACTTAGAAATAAAAAGACGGTACAATAGAGCGAGGGTGAAGGAGGAAGTTGACAATAGGAAGAAATGCAAACGAAACATTAAAACTTCACGCCGTAGTCGTGACCGTCTCAGTCCTGTAAGTTCACCACTACTACCACTACTACTACCTCCGCTCCGCTACCATGGGTGGCCCTCCGTCGCGCCGCTCGCTCTCGCGAGCTATAAGTAATGTCGGCAGTGGAGCAGTATAGCAGCAACTAACGCTATATATAGCACATTTTCTTCGAAGACGCTGCCGTTGTCCAGCAACGCGCCGCCGAGCGTAAGATCGATTAGCTCCGCCTCGCAGCAACGCAGTATCTAACTATATATGTAGAGATTCGTTAGTTTGAAAGCGGCTTCGCTTTCACCGCCGCCCGCAAGTAAGTTACTAGCCAGTTGTTTTCTAAACTGTGCATCGCACTTTAGAAGCCAATCTACTAACATATAATAGCGCCGCCCGTCGTGCCGCTGCTACGGCACAACCTCCCCCCCCCCCTCCGGCCCCTGCGCCTGCTCCGGCTCCGCCAGCCTATAACGCTCCGTAAGCATACCTAAGAAGAGAGAGAGACGGAGAAAGACTTAAGAGCTACATAGCTAGCATACTACAAAGGAGCGAGCGGGCCGATGCAGGATTAGCAACTAACACGTTACGTAGTGTCTTGGACGACGACAACGACGATAATAATAATAATAATGCCGGGTAAGCAATTCTTTTCTTAAGTAACGATTACTACTAAGAAAACAATTGCTAACCCACTCCTATAGCTTTCCCCTCCCCGCTGCCGCCGACGACGACGACGATAATAACGACGAAGATGACGAAGCCGGGTAGGTAATTCCTTTCTCGAGTAGCTGGCGCTGCTTAGAAAACAATTGCTAACCCAGGTATTAATATAGTCCCGTCGCTGCTGCCCGCCCGGTTAGCCGCCCGCTCGGAAGCAGTACTTTCGAGTACCGTCGCCCGACGGTAACGGATCGCTGGGTAAGTCTCTCCTCATTCCTTTCTAAAGTGGCAGTCGCTGCTTAGAAAAGAATACAGGCTAACTCGCGCGCGTGTAGTGGTCGTGCACTATTGCCCGCTAGCGCTAGGCTACGGACGCCGTGCGCCGCCGCATTACGTACGTTGGGCGCCGCTAGGAACTTGGCGTCTAGCGTGCGCCGGCGTGCGCACCGTGCCTAGCGGCCGGCTAGGCCGCTCGTTGTTTTGTGCTGCCGCCGGGCCCTGGGTAAGTCTCTCCTCTATACTTTCTTTTCTAAAGCAGCAGTTGCTGCTTACAAAAGAATCCAAGCTAACTCGCGCGCGTGTGCGTGTAGTGTTAACGGCACCTGCAGCAACTGCCTGCAGAGGAATCTGCCCGTAGGCGGTTGTGTCTAGGGCCCGGTAGGCCGGCGGCATTCGAACCTTGCTTTGCAGCGATGTAAGACCGCACTAATGTAGAATAATAGCGAAACGCTTGCCTTCGGGCTATAAGACGGACGAAGAATCTATTGTTCTGCCCTCTCGTGTATGCTTCTACCTAGTAATCTCCAAAGGTGACCGCTTGTCCTCTATCTAATTGTTTCCTAAAGTGCGACTGCCACCTTAGAAAAGAATCGAGCAGAGATTAAACCGATGCTCGAGGAGTTCGCATAGCGGCGTTGGTAAACAACGGCTGGCTGCGAGCTGCACCGCGATAGGCTCCTGCAATTGTTACTCGCTACGCTAGTCGTCTGTTCCAGTCGGCTGTCCGCATAACATCGAGATTGCTAGGTCCAGCCTGCAGCCGCTCCAAATTAAAGGTATCCTCGAACAGCAGATCTTCCAGCTTCTTAACACGCGAGATAGCGACGTAGAACAGCGGCACGTTCTTCCGGCTATTGGAGATATTAAGGACGACCTGCGGGAGGGTTATGCCCTGTGCCTTGTGGACGGTAATAGCGTATGCGAGCCGGACGGGGAACTGCGTGCGTGTGCGGGTTTCGCCTTTGTAGAAGAACGTTCTCTGCTCGAAGAAGACGGTTAGTAGGGGTGGATTTCCTTTCTAAAGTGGAGGCTGCACTGTAGAAAAGAATTGGCGCCCTACCTAAGATCGAAAGATTAGAATCACTGCATACCGATCTCTACGAAACGAGTACTCCTTAATATAGGGCCTATCGTAGCGCGACCGCGGAACGGCAACGAGAAGGCAATACGGCTAATTAGGTGGATCCGCTATTAGTGTAGAGCTAGCCTTCTATACAATATCGTAAAGCCGGCACTCCGTACCGTTCACGATCCTACGCTCGGTCCACAGGTTCTGTAGGATTATTAGTTTGCAACTAATGCTTACGTTAACACGGTTCTCGAGGTAGCCAGCCTTAGGGGCAGGCATCTCCGCCGCGATACGATAACTGTTAGACGCAATGCACGAAAACACAGGCTGTCCGCTGTCGCGCATGCGAGCAAGGTTGTAGGCATCGGCATCTGCGTTAGTGCTATACAAGCGGATTGCGTTCTCGAACTAGCGATAAACGGGGTGCAGAGGATTGAAATTCGACTGCAGAGATTTAGCACGCTAAGTATAGCAGGGGTTAATTTCTAAAGTGGCGAAGCTAGCTTAGAAAAGAATTGCGGGGATACGGACCTTGCAACGAGTGGACAACGTGCTCCAATGCTCGGATATAACCTCCGTGTTGCGAAGACCCTTAAGAGCTGCAGCGAACTCCGCACTACCGCTACGCTGTCGCTGCTGCACAGTTAACTTAATAGACTTGTCGAATGCACGATACTTCCAAAAGCCCTGCAGGTTATCTATCGACGGTGTGCCAGCTCCTAGTGCTAGCACGTCGGAAAACAGGGCCCTGTCGTTAATAGAAGGGAGTTGCTAGAAGTTACCGAACAAAAGGACACTAACGCCGCCAAACAGCCTGTCGTTAAGGAACGCCTGCTTAAGGCGGAGGTCGATATAGTAGAGGGTAGCGAGGCTAACTATGCTCTTCTTATCGATAATTAGGTACTTGCAGTCCTTCAGACGACGCTGCAGGTCGCTAGCAGGGGCCGAGGGGAGTTTCTCGAATAACTAATTAATAGGAAGCTTAAACAACGAATGGAGGGTGCTGCCATTAATACCGTATGCAGCAGAGCTAGTCGGCGCGGCACGGATAATCACCGAGCTAGTATGCGGTAATAGGACCTGGAAATGCAATGTTAGACTCCTTGGTCCGGTTTACTCTGCGGAGATTTTTTTTCTTTTTAGGCGCGGAGTTCTTTTCTAAAGCGGCCTATACACCTTAGAAAAGAAATACGCACCTGCAAATGGGCCGACAGGGTTTGGATTAGGAATGTTTTCCTAGTACTAGCCCGACCGTCGACATTGTACAGCAACTACGGAGGAGCACCACCACGCATGCTGGACTTGTAATAGTTTATAACCTCGTCGTAGACTAGCCGCTGCTCGACAGACAACATCTCTGCCACCTCTAGTAATTAGAAGGGCACCTCCGACTGCTTCGGATATGCACCCTTAGCCCTCTCCTACCAACCGGATTAATAAATGTCTAGCTCTTGCCCCGGCAACAGTTCCTCGTCCTGCTGCTGCTAATAGGTGCCAACGTGGACGTCCCAATCGTATAGCTAATCCTCGGTCCGCTTACTAAGGTCGTCCGGATCCTCACGTCGTGCGGCTGGATTTCGATAAACGGTCTATCTAGCGAGCAACTCGATGCCGCCACCGATACTCCGCTCGGGTTCTTGGTAGTCGGCAGGTTCAAACTTATTATCCTCGTCTGGATTATCGAGAACTTTATCTATATAGTCAAAAGGGTAGCTATGTTCCTCCTGCTAACAGCAGCGGTAGGCGTCCGCCTAAGTCGCATAGCTATCGTGCGGCAGGACAGGGTATATGCGAAACGGATAGTGGAGGACAATCTTTATACGGCAGAAGTCCTCGTAATCCGGGCCAGTCGATACCGCGGAGTATCTGTAAAGATGTGGTCAATTCTTTTCTAAGGTGCTACTTACACTTTAGAAAGGAATACCTTAGCATGTAACAGAGTATTCGATCAGGAGCGTTAGGCCGGGGCTGAGGGGTTTTGCCCTTCCTGTATTTAAAGCTGGTAAGGAACGTGAACAGTGTTACATCCTCGTACGTGTTAGGTCTAGCCTTATACTTCTCGAGGGCAGTCTAACTACGCTGGACCTCCTTACCAGCCTTATCGAGCTCGACCGATATCCCAAGCTGATCCTTAGAGCGACAGTCGAGACTAACAGCCTCGCGGCTTCTATACGAGAGTAGCAAGCCGAAGAGGATGTGGGAAACCTCCTGCGCTAACCAGTCCCTCTCGGCGATTAAGCGGTTAATAGTCTTGTTGGCCAGCGACAGTGCGGGCTGGAAATGGGTTAGATTTCTTTTCTAAAGTGAGACACACAGTTTAGAAAAGAACTACCCACCCGATTCTTATTCAAAAACGGCGCCAGACTTCCGGCGATCTGCTGGTACGTTAACGTCGTAGGCTCGTTCTTAGTCGCGTATTTCCCGACGTAGTTAATTACCGCCTTCGCAGACGTGCAGGGTAAGATGTTACTATTCGCTCTCTAGGCTAGCGCGACCGCAGGGCAATACGCGTTTATTATGCAGTCGTTCGAGGCAGCATTAAACAGAGGGTAGTGGGGATTGCGGCCACGGTTGGTCGTTGCAGGGCCTGTAGCTCGAGGGAAGTGGAACCGGCACTTAGTCGGTGCATTAGGTGGAGCGCCTCTTACCCGTCGTTAGTAGTAACCCTGCGAGCGAGATGTTAGACTCCTTAGTCCGTAATCGTGGGATCGGATTTCTTTTCTAAGCAGGCGATCCTACCTTAGAAAAGAATCCGCGCCCGAGAAGCCTACCTTGCTCCTATCGCACGAATGCTACTGCACGCGGTTAACGACGTCCGACAGATCCTCTAGGGTGTTAGTTAGTTTATTAGCACTAGTGTTGTATACACCTCGAGTGCCTACCCCGGCGCGAGCTCTGCCTAGCTAAGGATTCACCGCAACGATATGCTTGTCCCAAAAGGCGGTGAAGGCTGCGCGATCTGTCTCGTCCTTAATGTCGCTATATGCTTCCGGCATAGCACGTGAATCGCACTATGCGAAGCTATGGACATGCGTGCTGCCGCGGCCTTGGAACTCGTACCGGAACTAGTAGTCAACGATGCCGAACTTTAGCTTAAGAACCCGATTAAAGAAGGAGGTAAACCGGTCGTGGAAATGCCAAGTCGTAACGTGTGGATGGTTACGGAGGTTGTTGCGACCGATTTAAAGCCGTTCTGCATCGGTGCTATGCTTCCACCGCTCGTAGTTGGGCAGAAATCGATGCAGACTGTCCTACTGCATATTAGCTGCGCTAAAGGTGAAGAAGAATGCTGGTTTTCCTAGAAGTGGGATTAGCATTCTTTTCTAAAGTGACAAGAGCGCCTTAGAAAAGAATTGCGTACCCAACGCATAGACGTATAATGTTAGCTCCGACCGCTTCTTGTTCTAAAAAGGCCGAATCCCCTTAACGGTCGTAGATCCACGGACAACGCGGTTAAGGAGGGCTTGGGCCTAGCGAGTGTCCTCACGGAGGTGTTCTCGTAGCTCGTTAAGGGTTATCGCATAGCCGTCCTTGCGATTGATTACCTAACGAGAGCGGCTGCTACTAATGTCACGCATCCACGTATTAAATACAGCATAGCGGAAGCGCTAGTAACGAGCGAACCGGCCATTATCGTATCGAAGCAGATGCTAGATCCACCTTAATAGCGGCAGCTTCCTTAAGCGTAGGAGGGCCTAATCTGCGAGCCCTTAAGGAAATAGACATGGGAATGCAAGCGAGAAGATCCGTTGCTTGCAGGCCTGCTGCGATGCACGATCCTGCTGCGAATACCGTAGAGTCTATAGACGTGGCTATGCTATCGCGGCCCTAAAATGCTTAGGATTAGGCTTTAGGCCTGCAGAATGTTAGACTCCTTGGTCCGTATTACTCTACGGAGTTCTTTTCTAAGGCGCGAGCCACGCTTTAGAAAGGAATACTTACCCTGGAGAAAGTCCACCGCCTTAGTCTCGCCGGGGAGGGTGTTTGGCACGGCAGCACCCTCTATAACACCCTCGATATTAGCACTATCCTTGCCCTCGGGCAGGGTAGTGTTGTCCTTAACACTAACCGTCGCGATCTTATTAAGGACCGTGCTATCCTTAGGGAGAGCAAGAAGTGCGGCGTAATCTATCCTAATGTTCGTATATCCGGGGTGGTGCTAGATTAGATAATCCAACTAAGTCTGGTGCGAATGTTAGTAATACTTTTCTAAAGTGCACCCGCTAGCTTAGAAAAGAACTAACCTGCACATGGAAGCGATTTACAGTAAAGGATCTGCGGAACTAAGCAGTGAACTACCTACGATTAGGGTTAGCTAGATCTTGCTCTGGCCGGATTAGGATAGTGTTGCACTAAGCTGGCAATCGTAGCAGCTTAGTAACCACATTAGGCACATTACGAGCGAAGGTTATAACGTGTCCCTTGTATCTCTACTGTGCACCATCGACATGGACTATATGCATGCTAATATAGATGGGCGCAATAAGCAGCTGCTCAATATCAGACAACACTAGTAGCTACGCAGGCACGTGCCCTGGATCTATGGAGTTCTTAGCGGACATAAGATAGGGTGCGCCGGCTAACAGACGCGCGTCGGCGGTTTTGCAACGCTGGCAGATGCCAGCGCGATCGAGCTGGAGGGCGTCAATTTCGTTCTAAAGTAGCTGCAGCAGTTTAGAAAAGAATTGCCTACCTTTATATTAAACTAGCGTTCCTTGCATCGAGAGCAAAAGTGGGTTTCCTTGGTGTTTAAATCCTTTATCCATGCTACTACTCTTTCCTAATCCTTCTCCGACACCGCCGGATTGCGCAGATCGGTGCTTTCGTTGTAGACGCGTAGCACCTTGTGTACGTCCTCGTGGAGGTCCGCACGGAGCGTTTCCAGCTACTTAGCGGCGATTCTAGCCGCTCGAGCGTCTTTATCCTCCGGTGAATCTAGCGGTAACGGAGGCGGTAGAGGTAGAGGAGGCGGAGGACGAGGAAGGATATCGCGCTCACGAGGAACATAGCGGCTAGCGGGTAGTGGAGCAGACCGTCGTTCGGCTATAGAGGCCTGCCTTGCGGCTCTTGTAGCAGTATTGCTTCCCTAAAGTAGTCGTTAGTACGGTAGACATTCTTTTCTAAGGTAAGAACAGCGCTTTAGAAAAGAATTGCAGGCATACCGCTGCGAGTCTCGCGAGAATAGTAGCCTCCTCGTCTGGACTAGAGTTATTGTCGCTATTAGGCGGCTAAACTAGCATAGGAGCGCTATTGTTAGCACGACGACGCTTTACAGTGCGTTGTGCTCGACACTCGTTACAGGCGGCAAACTCTCTGCCTGCAGCATTGCGGAAGAGGGCAATAGGCAGTGGTCTATCGTAAGGCCGGTCGCGACAGAACTTGGTGGACATTTAGCATTGTTAATTTGTTTTCTAAGGTGGACGCGTGGCTTTAGAAAACAACTCGAGGGCACCACGTTGTCACGTATCGGGAAGTCACATAATACGCAAATTCAACTTTGGCTGTGAGCCAATCATTCCAACCCCTGTCGAAAAACCAGTTCAGCAATATAGGCCCTTCGGGCCAATGATCAAGCAGTGCGGTAGTTACTGTTCGAGGAATAGTTCTAGCCTCAGGCCTCAGTCTCGGCCTGTAGAACTTCAGCTTCGACTTCGACTTCGACGTCGACTTCGGAGACCAACATCCGTTGTAGCTGCTCTTTGGCTCACGTTCACGATGGACGAGCGATTCCTTTCTTACCTATGGCAGCCGGTGCAGTGGACTGCCTACTCGAAAACACCACCGGATTGAATTTGGCGAGCAATTGTACAACCACCGTACGCCTCTACGCCCAACACACGATCGAGCAGAAACACCAAAGTCGCCGACGAGAGCCTCCCCAGCGAGACGCAAATCCAACACGATGCGACCCACAATGAGACCCACGACCGGCGTGGCTGCATCGCAACACTGCCTGCAGAAGCACAGCGACACGCTAAGATGATGTCTAAAGGTGGGACGTGGGACTTGGGACTTGGACGTGTTGGATGTGTTTGTACTGTTTGGGGACGAAGTATACAAGAGCACGAACTTTCTGGACGGACTTCAGGTGCTGGCGGAGCAGGAGGTGAAGTTTCAGGATGCCATTGAAGAGGTTCGGTCAACAGGCGACAGGCTGGCGCGATGGCACTCAGAGGAGCGGACAAGACGGCATCACTCACGTGTTGGGACATAACTGGAAAGCAGGCGCTCGCGGTGATGTGTCAACATCAGGACTGTGCAACGTGCAGGAAGGCTCTTGCTCGGCTGGGCATCAGGAGGCAAGGGAAAAGGTCAATCACATGCTGGTGGTGCTCCAGGCGTTGGAGATGATGGAGACGTTGAAGACGACGGGAAAATCGAACAATCTACACGACATGGAGATGCTGGGCACCGTGAAGATGCAGCAGGCGGAGGAGCTGCTATGAACGGTGACGATGCAGGACGCGGCGAACGAGCTGGGAATGGTGAAGATGCTGGATACAACGATGATTCTGGATACTACGAAGGTCCTGGACTTGGTGACGATGCTGTCGGAGGATTCGAAGGTGGTGCAGATTGCGAATATGGTAGAGCTGTGTCTGGCAATCGAGGCAAACCACTACTGGACACCGCTACAATTTCGGAGAGATATTTCAACGCTGGCCGGGACAGCACTGCTGCCGAAGGTGATGACCACTCCGGTATGACTATAGAGCATAGGAGGCGCCCGCAGGTGCCGCTTGACGATCACTCTTTTCTCCAAAATCGGCCTGTTCCAGTCCAAAAGTCGGTCAATGTAGCCGCGTATTGACGTGATTTGGTGGTGGAGAGGAGCGAAGACGGAGAAAGTCGACGATGCGCTCACGAACATGAACATACAATCCAATGCCCGTCCGCGAGTTTCTCCACAGCAAGTGCCGCGAATCTCCGCCACCATCTTCACGCAAGTCCCCGCCACCACCGTCTCCCAACTCCGTGCTCGAAAATCATCATCATCAACTCTCCCTCAGCCCTTCAGCACCCTCCGCTCCGACATATCACCCGGCCGCCCCAGAAAGCGCCAGCGTCGGGAGACCGACATCGGGGAGTCTATGCCGCCAGCGATGAGTTGGCCGAGTCGGCATCCACACACGTGCAGAAAGTGTTGGCCCACAAATTGGTCGGGTACCCACTCACGACGAATCTTTTCAAGGACAAGCTTTCGCCCTCGAACAATCATCCATCCCAGATGCTCGCACTCGTCCTGGCGGACTCTCCATCCCGTCCTTTCTCTCCCTGAAATATGGGCGCTCCTCTTCGTCGCCTTCACACGGCAAGACGAAAGAGCTGCCTCGAAGATTGGCCGCCAGTGTTCCACATTCAACTTGACAACGTCAAGACTTTGGAAAGCTACTCCGCTTCGGAAATCGTCCTCAAAGTAACGGTGCTTCCACTCCGGCTGCACGTCGACCAGGATGCCCTTGATCTCGAAGACTGGCAGCCAATGTTCCACATTCACCTGGACAACGTCAAGACTTTGGAAAGCTACTCCGCTTCGGAAATCGTCCTCAACGTAACGGTGCTTCCACTCCGGCTGCACGTCGACCAGGATGCCCTCGACTTCATCACCGATTCTTTGAGTTCAAAGATGAGTCGACCGTGTCCGCAGAACCAGCCGGCGAGCAGCCCTTCTTGCAACCTGTGGAGATTGACACCGTGGACATGTGTCTCGACTACAAGCCAAAGAACGTCGATTACGTTGGCCTTCGCTCCCTGGTCAAAGGGCGGTCCTCCTCACCCCTCCCCGTGTGTTCCTTCTTCCTTCTGACCGACATGCCTCCTCCGACTCCTCCTGCCCAAGGCGCTGATCACAATGGCTGCCAGACTACCACACCTCACGCCCACAGGTCAAGGAAAAACCAACATATTTCTCCCGACCTACCCGCCTTCCCCATCCCCAATATGGAGATCTAGAGCTACACCGCAGGCAAACTCGCCTGAAAATGCTACACAAACTTCTCCCATCTCAAGACTGCTGCCGCTCTTCGGTCATATGCCGCACGCACTACCACCAAGCACTCCGCCCTGTAGCATGTCCATGCTTTCTGCCTGCATCACACTCCGAGATGTCGCAAGTCTCGGTAAGCACCGCCGTCTCCCGCGTTCTTTCTCGAGGAATCCTCCAGGGGCGCTGATCGAATCGATCTGAACGATGCTGCCAAAGCTTCAGCTTTGAGTTGATCAAGGCTGTAGTGCCGCTGAACAAGGCTTTTGGTGATTCTGCCTATTGGGTTCGAGCACTAGCTGGTGGGTTGATCTCGCGGACTTTCAAGAAGCATGCCTCTCGCGGTGGTTTCCGCTGATTTGAGGTATGCAATCGTGAAGAGTGCGGCTTTAGTTGTTAATTCGAGGCGCGGCACTGTGATTGATAGTCTCATGGCGGAGTTGCCCTCTGCTGGGGATAGCAATTCTTCTTGTTGACGACGAGCGTGAGCATTGGATGTTCGGAATGGCGGTGTCGAGCTGAACGGGTTGTGTGCGGCTGGTAATAGACCGGGAAGACTGCATCTTGCTCCGGGAGCGTTGTGTTGAGAGCGCGATGTGATCGCGGACTTTTCGGTCTCGAGTTAGACAGACCTGACCGACGTTTGGTGTCATGTTGTCATGTAGTGGGGGAATTATCGAGGCTCGCGCGGCTGAGCGGAAATCTCAAATGGGAAATTGTCGATGCTGCATTCTGTGACAATGCATCAATCTGGAGGCAAGAGGCAAATCCGTGGCCGAGGATTTCGATTCTGATGTGTGAGATGTCTTCAGAGCTCGTTGGGCAAGACAAATGTCCAGCATTGGCTTTAGAAAGGCTTTGACTCCGCCCTTGCCCTCTCATCAGCCTTCAGCCTCGAAAGCTCGACTGGCTGCAGCGGGCGTAAGGGATGGATCATGTACTATTCGCAGGTAGTCGGTGGTTCTGTTGGTCAACGGGAGGTGATCCACTGAACGTGTGAGGTCAATTTACGATATCATCAGTAGAAGCTCACTGACGATGAGAAGCAAGTCACTCACGGCCGACTGATGACAGGATTGCAATGCTCGGACGACGGAGTCGAGGAAGCACATGTAGCCGGAACGACGACTGCACAACAACCGCTCGTGGAGGTAGCAATGAACACCAAACACCTCGGAGAGCAAACTTTCATCGAGCATCATCGACGCTGCGTCGAGAAGGCTTTCAAGCCGCGTTCGTCGGCGCCATGCTCTGCGACGGCGATGAGCCACAATGTTTCGAGTCGTTGTGCGTGAGGCCCAGTAGTGGCAGGGACGTCGAGGCTGCTTCATCGAGGCGTTTGCCGAGCAGTTCGACGTGGCCTTGGTGACGGGCTTCTTCGTTGCGGCTTGCATCGACGAATTGGCACTGCCAAAACCTCCCAAAAATACCGCCGAAGCCAACAGTGTGGCGTCCAATGTGACGGGGATGAATTCGCATTGGAAGAAGAGGAGGTGGATGAAGTGTAAGATAGCAGGATTTAGTCAAGTCCAAAAGCACTTCGTACAGCAGAGTCATCGTTCCAAGTGCTGTAGAGAGGTCGTCGTCCGATCGGGACATCTTCAAAACGATAAATCAAGCCCACTGAGGTCCTTGTGAGGCTTTCTTTTCTTGCTCCGTCGAACTGGCCATGGTTTTGAGCAGACACCGGCTCTCTCCTAACAGCAGAAGTCGGAGTCTCGTCGACCTGCATTGCCGCCAGTAGAAGTTCGGAGTCTCATTTATTAGTAGAAGATGTGGTACCAGCGACGGCAGATGCAGTAGGCTCTGACTTCGTCGTGTGATTACCAAGTGAACCAACTCAAAAGCCGAAAAAACAACCGCCCGGCGATCTGGTACTCACAGTTCGCTTGCGCAGTCGTCGCCCAGCGATACATGGACCGTATGCGCAATCCCCATCTTGTTGACTCAAGTCCTCCGGTGTGCTCGTCACGCCCTTGTAGAATTCGGGCATCGTGTAGAACTCGTGCATCATGGTCTCGTGCTTCCGGCGAAGCTCCTCTAATAGGCGTATCCTCCAGTCCCTTGATCGCGTCCGTGCATGTTTCGTCCTTTGGTAGGCTAACAGCGCTCGCGAGGGTTGTTCTTGATCTGCTCCTCCTGAGAGTCGAGTCTGCGATCGAGCGTGTTGACTTTTGTGCTGATGTGTTTGACTTCGATGCACATCGGCGACAAAACACTCTGATGATGGGAGAGGTTGAGCGTTTGCTTTGGTTGAGGTGTAGCGCTTGTGAGAGTGGCATATAATAGCATAATGACATGGCGTTGGGCTGATGCAGAATGTCTTTTCAGGCAAATTGCAGGAGGATTTCATGTTGGCGACGAAAGGAAGCGCTGTTGTAGTAAGTAGTCTTTAGTTCCAATATGTATCTGTTCTGTCCAGAGCTTACTCGTTCCACCCTCTCGATGCCGTATATCACAGAATCTCCACAGAGGACGAGGCTGAAGTTAGCTTTAGCCATAATATACCCAGGAACCCAAAAGCCCAACCCGAGGACTTCAAATCTTCAAGCGGACTACTGATCGTCAACAGGTCCTGATTTGGATGCTGCCTGGACTCGGCCGATGAGGCCTGCCTGCCCTCGATCGTTCGCCGGGAGAGGCGACACCTGTTATGAGGTTAGCTACAACGACAACGTTTGGAGTGGGAAACGCAATTCGGTTGTTAGCGTCGCTCTCTCCTGTATGCCCAGGAAAGGTTCGGTGTACCTAGCCAGCAGGGCGTCACGAGGAAGTCGGCATATCAGTAGACTAAGCCGCCGCCTGCTGCATCTCAAATGACATTGTGAAAAGTCATTTCAAAATGACCCTTTGATGCTTTCGACCTTGGCCGCGAGTTGGAATGTCCAGCGACGGATTCCAACCTGCCAAGGGAGGAAGGTAAGCAAAGGTGAGGAACTTACCTCGACGAGGAATTGCATCGATCTGTTCTCCGCGATCATAAAGATTGTACACTTGTGGGGTCGGCCGGCGTGCGACACTGGACAGTATGCTGAGGAGGATCTAGATGGTCAATGCCACGAGCTCGTCGGTCATCAATCGCAACGGGCTGGGTCGTAATGTCTCCGCCTGGTACTGGGCCTGAATTGACCTCCGCCCCTTCTATCGCTTGATCTCTTCCCGTGTTGAGGAATGCGGTGAGACGATATTGCTCCGCTGCTTCGCGCACCTATGATGGTGATTGCTAAGTGCGCTTTGCGGAACGGGATATGCGTGGGATGGAAGAATGGGGAATGGTCGGTTGGTCAATTGGTACAACATTTTCACGGCAGATACGCACATCGGAGGGATTACCGGTCAATCCTTGTTTCCTGCAGTTCTCCTTGTGCTTCGGGAAACAGCAGCGACAGGGGAATTCTCCACTGTCTCTTGCATGATATCATCCTGACTTGGCGTTGCAGGCTCAATCTTGGGCGCAAGGGCCGCACTGGGCGGTTGACGGAGCAGTCCACGATGCTTGCTTGCCGTTCTGCCGGGTGTCCATGTCGAACATGCTGTGCTTTGCTGAGGGAGTCTTCAATGTAGCCCGGAGATGTGTATCGGAGCTTGATTGTAATGCGACTGTTGCTGTACGCCCATTTGTCGCGTTTGCCGATCGACTCGTGTCCAGGACTGTCGTTCCCGTCGCTCCAGATGTATCGACGAGAGGTCCAGCACGCCGTTCCTTGCTAGGCTCGGCACGGGGCTTACGCTCGCAGGTATGGTATGCGCACGCTCGTCCGGCTCTGCCGCCATTGATCCGTATCGTGAATGTCGAATCGGGATTCAGACTTGAGCCATTCAAGCGGTTGCTCCGTCTCCTCTCTTTTGCTGTCGGCGGGATGAGGATTGTGTTGTGGAAGGGCATGCGCCAGGCTCTCGTCCTCTTGATGCTGAGTAAGTGAAGCGACCATTGGATCGTTGTCGTCAATCGCCGTGACGGCTCTGCTGAAGACGGCGTGTGGGCGTGTGGAGATTGTCATGAGGTTTGTCGTCGGGTCTTGTACATATCCCGAATGGAGCAACGCCGAGGGCTGTACTCCTTCGAGTTCATCATTGAGCATAGTTGAACCTTGGGGAATTGTTGACTCACAGCGACCTCTCTTTCTCTCCCACTCACACACACTCTCTCTCCCTCTCTCTCCTGCACCCAGCGTCGGCATGGGCTCCCGGTTCCGTATGCTGCCTCGAAGCACCAACCTGCATCATTGGAACTTGACCGCCACATATGTTGCCACTAATCTCGTTTCATATGAGCAACGAACATGAAGATACTACACGACGTCTCCTCCTTCACGTACACATTTGAGATACGCCGTACACATTTGAATGGTACACGTTGATCTCGAGGTCCCTGGCTTCGCTCGAGAGGCTCCAATCTTCTTTGATATGTATCAACCACCAGATGCGTTGAACTGTTGGTGTAGACGGATGGTGAAGTCGGTCACGGAGGGGAGCCTGGCTCTGTCGGCGTCATCCTGGGCCATCGGACAGGACTGCCGTCTGCTTGCGCGACTTTCGTACTGGAGTGCTTCGCAAGGATGAAGTGCGCCGCTCTTTGGGTAGTGACAGTCTTGTCCGGCTGAGAGTCGGGCGTCTTGACGGCCTCGCCCTTGTTGTACCCCAAGGTGGTATCCGCGCGCCTGCAGCTTGGCTGGCGGCCCACCGGCGCCCAGATTGTATTCCTCCTCCTCACACGTAATGTCCGTATTCCTCCTCCTCACCCGTAATTTCCGTCACTCCACCGCGGCACTGAAGCGATCCGAGTAATTCCGCCCTGTTCATCCTGCATTGCCGTAGTCGATGCCGAAGCGCAAGGTATTGAGCAGGAATTGGTGGCGGGCGTTGTTGAGGAGCGACAGGTAGGCGAGGTCAAGGTCTGGGAGTGTCACGCGTTAGTCATCGGATGTGCATTGATTGTGCCGTCGCGTGCTGTACTCACAGTCGTAGCAGATGTACCAGGCGATTCCGAGCTCCGCCAACTTGAGGCCGACCAATTCACCGACCTGCCATCCCTTGGTCAATCTTGGTCAGGCGATCGCGTTTTCCGCCAATTTGAGGCCCGCAAGTCCACCGACCTGCCATCCCTCGGCCAAGTTCCTGCTCACCGCAGCGATTTCTGGGTGGGTGATCTCAGCGGAAAGCGAGTTCAGGGCCGCACTCGGGAGGAGGTTCGAGAGCACGATCAATACAAAGCTGGTGACACTCGGACCAATTCAATGTCAAATCCTCCCTTTGCGTAGAAGTCTTTCCATGTTGATCGCAACGCTTGTCTCGATGGGTATTGTCGGTAGCTCTAAGGCGAGCCTGTGAGTGTTGCAAATCCTCAAGATCAATACGCGATGTCGCGTTGCCCGGAGCTCGCAGCTTTCATCGAGTGTGCTGCGGTGTGCTCTTCGTGTGCTTGGTCTGTCGCCATCGAATGCGTGGGTCATCTGAGTGTTGGCCGTGGTTGGACGGGAAATTCGTAAGGTACGGTACACAATTCAAGCAGCCGAAATGTGTACGCACACATTCCGTACTGAGGCGTACACATTTCAAATGTGCACGTGCACATCCCGGATTCAGGTGTACACATTTCAAACACGTACGTGCACATTTCAAATTTTGGCGTACACATTTCAAATTTGTACGTACTAGCCAGCCCAAAGAGTAGTTCTTGTCAGCTCCGACACCATTTGTCTCGCGGCTCTCGGGTCTCTGGGAAGGACTCACCGTATTTGTGGAGTGCTTTTATCGGGACGACGAGTGTAATGGCAATGCTGGAGTCGAGCTACAGGACATTCTGCGCGCAGAACGAGATGCCACTGGACGATACTCCCATCGAGGGTGAGGGCATGGACGTGGATGGTGGGCAGGATGACTGGTTCCAATCGAGGCCTCAACTACGGTCGACACGTCCTCCGACGCTCATTCCCAAACGATTCCGGCCGGTCAACATCAGCCCACGAACGAGCGCAACTCGAACGACCTACCATAATCGGCACCAAAGCCCATTTCAAAAAGAGACAGGGAGAAATGCATGACACTACTGGAGAGGGAGCACATCATGGCCAATATTCTGGACGATTGTCGAATCCGGACTTGCCAGGAGAAGATGCATGCCAAAACACAATGACGCATCATTCGCAGCAGCAGATGCAGAAGGGACAGGTGCTTGCGAAGTAGGAAGCACATGAAGAGACGAAGAAATCGAAGGACCGTCGCTTCAAGGACAGCTCGGACAAGATCGTGACAATTTGAGGAAGCGGAGTGGAAGCTGAGGAAGCGACAGGAGCTCTCCCTCGCCTGGACTGTGATTTACAATGTCCTTGATGGGCAATTCAGCCCAGGACGACAGGCTCGCGATGGTTTCGAGGCTCCTGAGCGTGCTCCCGAAGGCCCAGCCTGCCAGCTTTCAAGAAACACTCCATGGCAACGCTATCCGTGATGAGAACTCTGACAATCTTGGTGATCGTAAAGTCGACAGAGCTGCTGATTGGACCTCTCGCATCGGCACGTACATGGGGTGTCCAGGGATTCACGAGAGTGCAGACACCAGAAAAGACTGGTCATCTGGCCGATTTCGACGTCGTTTCACAATCGACCGCACAAGTCGCTCGACTCAACCCTCTTCCAGCGTCAGATGTTGGATCCAATCGCCAATCACTACACGGACATCATCCTGAGGAGACAACTACCACGAAACCTCCTCCGCATGAACGCCGAATGCCCTGCAGGCAATGGCAGATCGTTCTTGATGGTCATGCTGCCAGCACGCCTCCAGCTCACGGACGCCAATGCCGGTGTACAGGCCGAGACCTTACGGAGTCGTGGCTGGATGGATCGCCTTTGCCATATGGAAAGAGGGTTGCAAAGGCCAAGGACAGCAATGGCCGGCTCGATCGAACTCTGACAATGGCACTCCCTTCCGGTCCGGGAATTGGAGGACAGGATGTGCTTGTGGCTGGTAAATGTCACTGTCTCATACATTGCTGGCTCCTGGATTATCGCGTGTGACTTCCGGCTCGGTGACAGAACTGCGGCCTTGAGCATCAGTCCCTTGCCACGCTCTCTCGTACGTACGGTTAGCTAGCATGTCCGGACATCCCGACCTTCGGCGCCAGCAAGAACGACTGCCGTGTGATCATGGCCGAGATCTTCTCCATTTCCATCTCCAGTCTTGTCGACGATCGAACCTTGCGGACCTGGCTGGTGCTGATCTTCCGGATTGTAAAGATCACCTGGCAGCTGATCTTGAGCATCGGATCCGTCGCCATCAATGTCCTCCGGCGAGTCTCTTGCTGCCAGTTGCTCGAGAGCTTCTTCATCAATGACAGTGTTATGATATCCAGGGTAATTGGCTCGAGGCGAAGCGTGCAGAAACGAAAAAGGCCATTTGTCGGACGACTGAGACGACTCCACCGCTCCAATACCGACCATCAGTGACGCAGCCTCCGCTTCTGCTCCATCACGGCCTTTCATCTCTGCTCAAGCACCATGCAGATCTTACCAAAAATCCTTCTCCGGAGGAAGGCTCCAAAGTTCAACGTCTTGCGCTTGAGCGAAGCAACATACCAATTCGAGTGCGCGACGAAGGAGATCTCAAGACTCCAGATCTGTTGGACAACGGTCTCCTCCAATGTTGACCCTCCCAGGGCAATTCCTTACGACCATCCCGCAGTGCCGCTCGGCAACGACATCCACGTCCCTCCCTTCTCGCCGTTTTCCACGATCATCCGAGCTTCAAGTCCGCCACCGTCTTGTTGACACCAATTTCGTCACAGTGCAGATCGTCGACAAACGCTTACTGTAAGTACTTGACCTGTACGGCTATCACGACTGCCTCTTTCTTTTCGTTCTCGTCAGCCTTCACCATCGCCCTCGAACCGACCTCCTCGAACCGACCTCCTCGAACGACAAGCGAATTCTCAATCTCAGCAGCGGCAGCGATCGCATCATCGATCGTGCGTCTTGGTTACGATCCAAGGTCTTGAAGGAAGCACTGGGCACTTCGACAGTCCTCTCGCTCCCACGTCGAGCTACGCGTGTGGCAGGCTGCCAGCCATCCGGCCCGCGGATCACTATTACCGAACATTCCAGCACGCACGGGACATGCGCAAACGGCGAATGGGCCCGATCTTCTGATCGTGACAACATTTCCACCATGGACGACGAAGAAGTGGATGCGTTATTACTATCCCAGAGACTCTGAACATGAAGTTCGGAGGCGCTACGAGAAGATCCACTGGCAAGCTCACTTCACCGGTTCCTGCTCTGCGCCTCGCGCCTAGCGTTCCGCATGGCCAAAGGAAGCTATAAGGACCTGCGCGAGATCCGCTGGCATTCAATGGGTGCCCAGTGAGACCTGTGCTCCCGCCCAGAGCTGCTCGGCCTGCGCAATTCACCAAGAGCTGCTCAGCCTGCGCAATTCTCACCGACGCGAAAGCGGAAACGCCAACCGGAGGTACAGCAACAAACTGCGGCAGACTTTGCAGTCAACGGATAAGTCCCAGCGGAGCAGCACAAGTCTGGAAAAACAGCCGATGTAGCCTCAGGAGGAAGCCTTGTTCCGTCCAACTTCAGCGCGGTTCTTAATTGACAGCAGCCGCAATGATATTAATGGTGGTGCAATCCATCTCGGGATGCAAGCCCTGAAAACCTCTAGATCAACCAACGGTACTGACTTCGCCAAAGTCGTGGCTGGGCGGACAATAATCTTCGTGCGCTGACCCTCTTACTGCTGATTCCCACGAACACTCGCTGACTCCGACCCAGCTCCCTTACAGCCTCGCCCAGCGAGCGACAGGTGTCTCCAGTGAGACCGCCTTTGTCTGCCACTGCCCTGGAAACCTCTGCTTCTCTGAGTTTTCGTGTCACTTTCACGAACAGGGTCAAACCGGCGACAACGAACATGCCGACATGCTGTCTCCAAACCCATCGAACTGTCTCATGATCAATTGGAACGATATCGAGAATTCATAACTTACATACCGCGCGATAGAGTGATGAGTAGACCGTCAACATCTGGCTCCGACTATGCAACCTTTTGCAGCCATGGCCACTGCTCTGAGTGATGCATACTACGCTAACAGCCGGAGACATGGAACATCGTTACAATACCTTCTCGAGCACCCTCATAGTTACGCAACAGGCGACAGCATGGTTTGCCTCACTATCCACGCTCTATCCGATCTCTGCGGGCCCCAGCAGCAAGCCAGCTAGCACACCAGCATGCGCCGACGAGCTTTCAGCTTCAGCTTCAGCTTCAGCTATAAGAGAGAGCTGCCGCACCACTTATTCGGACACGATCTTGACCTGATCTGGACCTGACCTGATCTGGACCTGACCTGATCTGGACCTGACCTGGTCCGAGACCTCTCTGCAGATCTGGGAAGCAAAGATTCATTGCCTTTTCCGGATCCGAAATCTCCGTGGACGTCGATGCAGTTGGCTAGACGGCAGGCTTGTTTGAGACGAGGACTTGCCTTAATGGCGTGGAATGTTGGACGACCGAGGGTGCGATTGGAGTTTTGGATAGAGAGTTCTGGGAGGAGAGGGAGGGGTGGAGGGTGGAGGTGGAGGTGGAGGTGGAGGTGGAGGTGGAGGTGGAGGACGATGAGTTCGAGGATGCGGTTGTGGGGTTGGATGGTCTCCTACGGCGCAACAGCAGCCACCTGCACCGCAGCATTACAGGTCGACGCGGACTACTATCAAAGTTGGAGAGAGTCGCGAATCTTACAGCCAGCACCATTACGATCCCAACATACTCGACATCGAGGATCCACCTCGTTCGCTCTTCGTGTCCGAAATCGAGCAAAGCAGAATGGCAAGCAAGCAATGGGTTGCGCCGCCAAGCGAAGAGGACATTACAGAGCAGAGCACATTGGACATTCTGGCAACACCAGTAGGACAACCCTCTACTACGGCACGGACGATATGAGTCGTCCACGTCGGTTCGTGGGAGCTTGCAGAAAACCTCATCTTACACAGGCACAGAATCACACGATTGACGGCTTGGTGCGTTTCAGTAGACTCATCAGAGGCGAACAGCGCCCTCGCATCGGCAAAAAAAGCAACACACAAAGCACGAACCTCTCGTCCAACATCCCCGGGAAGCCACCATCGATTGCCGCCAGTGTTCTGCACGCCGACTACCCATGTCAGCCGCAGCGCCGAGGCCCTCTTGCAACATGCCACCCAGCATGGAGACAGGCGGGCTTATAGTGCAGCTGCTGGCTCGATCGAACTTCTGCGAGGGTTCAAGAGCCGCAGGAGACCAGACATGTGATCTCAAAGGCCGGAGACCTCCTCGACGAAGAAAAGAGAACAAGCAAGAAACGGCACATATCACCCCACGGAAGGCTGCACCAATGAAGACGACGCCGATGGAGTCAACTCGAACTATGGAGCAGAGACGATGCAGCTCGGACTCATCTTATGGTTATGGGCAGCATATGGGCCAGCCGGAGGCGGTGTTTCTCGGCGGTTGCGACCATGATCATGTGAGGGGGAGAGGCCTGCAGATGGCACACGATGTTGACACATTCCGACCATGGGATCTCGGATTTAGAAGGGTGATTTCAATCTCGACGAGTCACGGACATACTTTGCTGATAGCTGATCAGTGCTTGTTTCCACCGCATACTCTGCGATGATCGCCGACCATCCATCTGCCATCGCCAAAACATGTAGATCGACCAATTTTGATCGCTCAGCAACCGAGTCTCAGCACCCAACTACCCTTCGACATCGCCTTCGACAGCAGCAATTACTCGTCCACCGCGACGACCGGTGATCTCGTGACCCAGACGACCCGTGGACCGTATGGTGTGTGCACGCCGACCGGAGAGCGACTGACGAGATCCATGCGAGCGAGTGAAGCTGGGCTGGGCTGGGCTGGGCTGGGCTGGGCTTGATTTTTGACTCTATGCTGATCGGACTTGTCCTTTCGCACGGGTATGATGTCCCCATCCTCGGAGGGAGCCCAGATGTCCGGCCAAAACGACTCTCCATATCACCAAGCGATCGTGCACTGCTCAGCGAAGGCCTCGACCAAAGCTTCTCTTCGAAAGCTGGCTGAACGCCGTGTCTCTTGCGGGAAGATAGTAGCGGTGATGGTGCAGAGATTGTATGGCAGATAACAAATACGGATCCCACCCCGTTGGCCATTGTGGGCATTGCATACTGTCCACCGACCCAAACAGTAGCTATGCGGCATTGTGCGGTATGTTGTTGTATCGTTGCGATGCCGTTTACGATGCCATACCGGAGGTTCCGAATATGTTGCCGTTCCAGTGATGCGCAGGCACGCAGGCCAAGTAGAAGCGGAGAGACTTGAGATGGGCATTCATCTGCCGGAAAATTCCCAGACACCGTTGCCGTTTACTCCGTGCTGAGTTGTTGAGGACGATCTACTTGCACAAAGTCAAGTTATACCGTATAGATACTGATCTCCGTCGTCGTTCTGGTCCGGAGCATCGTGTACATGTCTATGTAAGGCCTTGTCCGTTGTTGTCACGGCATGTCGTTCTGTGATGATGAATCATTCATTACCATCACTGCTGAGGGACTTTGCATATCTGTCCGCGTCGTCTGCTTTGTAGCATGCTGTCTGCCAGAGTTCCACCTCGGCCGGGAGAACACGTTGGTTGTATGCCACCTCCATGTTTCACGCTGGCTGCTATTCGCTAGCAGCAACCTCCTCGGCCTTTCGACCTCCGCAGACTTATCATCTGCCTCCTCGCCATCCTTATTGGCAGCCGTCTCACCACTCCATCGACTTCACCAACCTCTCATCCCCTTGCGCAAGCCACAGTCCAGCCTCGCACACAATCCGATACGCCTCCGCTAGCGGCACCCACGCCCAGCTACCCAAAACCACTTCCTCCCAAACCCCACCGCCCTCCCAACCAAGAAACACGACTCCCTCAACTTCCCAGAGAAGTGTGCCGTATGGACGATAGAATCGCTCTCGTTTTGGCAAACACTTGGCCACTGCGCCCAAGAAGATCTCATGTAACAAGCATGAACGAGCAAAGAATGTCTCGATTCCAGACTTTGATCCATCAAGTCGGTGAACCAGACCTTCATCGGCGAAGGGCTTCGCTGCATTACTATCGTATCCTGCTCAATCGTGCTTGATTCCTCTCCTACGTTTCGGAATGCTTCTTCTTCTTCGTCTTCAAATCGTCCTCGAGGAGTTTCACTTCCGTTCGATTCCGGCCGGCGTTTCCAGGCGTACATGTTGACACCTCTTGTCGCCCAACACCATCCCCCTTGCCGGTCTCATTGGTTGGCGCATGTTGGTGCCACGTCCACATCAACGAAAGGCTTTCTTCGCTTTTCCGGGACCTCTTCTCATGAATCGTGCTGGTTTCATCTTTGCCCATTCGTTTCTGATTCCGTGGGCGGCTGTTTCGGCTGAATGCAAAGTCGTCCTTGAAAGAGTCGGAAGAAGTTTTCGCAACTCAGTCTCAAGGAGAGATATCACAGTCCGCCCATGTCCTCTTCGCGGCGCCAGTCCCGGAGTATCAAAGGTGCCACATCTCTGGCGAGCAACGCGAGTATTCGTGACCGCCGTGTGTTCACCTTTGACGAACCGCCTTTCCTCTTCCTTCTCGTCTCCAAATTGTCAGTCGAAAGTAGGGATTCATCCATGATAGGCGACGGCGGCGGCGGCAGCGGCGGCGAAACATCCTTCGGCTGGGTTCCCTGGTTGCTGCATTGGATCAGGTAGTGGACCAAGATCCGTACTGCTAGTTGCCGCACTCCGACAGCTTGATCGCGCGCATATTCTCGATGACCGTGCAAGTATTGATAACCGCCATATCCTCCACCTTTGGCGTACTGCCTTCCCTCTCCGCTCCCGTCTTTAAATTACCCGTCGGCAGCAAGTTGTCGTCCACGATCTGCCGGCCGCGGGAATCACAGTGTTTGGCTCGGAACTCTTGATGTGACGATGCGACGGGTGGCCCAATAGTGTGCTCTCCGACTTGCTCCTGAGGTCAGAGGGTTGGCGGGTAGGCAGCATGGAACGCAAGCCAAGGACTACCATCGAGTGATCTGCTGCCGTGAAATAATTCGGATCAACTGCGTCTTGTGTTAGTATTCTTTTGTCCTTCCTGGTCGGTGTTGTCGTTGATACCTGACGACCTGGAAGGTTGAGGATCGCGGCCACGCGAGTACTTTCGCCTCTGGGTCAGGGCGGCAAGGCGTCACCACAGACATCGTGCGGACATCATACATGGCTCATATCTTCGAGATGGCTCCGTCGTGACAGAGCTAGCCCGAGGGTAGTCGCAGAATGAACGATCGTTATGGAGGCGTCGAGTTGGGCCTCTCTATGGCTTGCCGCCGTGGGAGGACCATACCGAGCTTGAGGAGTAAGTCGAGGGAGCGTGGGGCGTAAAGGAGGAGACTATCGGCGTGAAGAAAGACGGAAAGGTGTGGCGGCGAAAACGAGAATGCTGGCCGAGAGGGTGGAGGCGGACAGAGGATGGGAGGAGAGAGGGCTAGAATAGGATGGCCTAAGTCCTTGATAGCGGTGCAGAAGCATAGATAGTCGTCGTCGTTCGGAACCACCGAAGAAGCCGCACCTCCTCCAGTCGTGGAGAAAACGAAGGAGATGAAGAAGAAGACCAGAGCATCGCCACGGAAATGGAGGAGATGAAGAAGGAGATGAAGAAGACGGCTTCATCCAAGACCCGGAACTTCTCCCCTGCAACCACCTTCAACCATGCGGCATCTCCAACCAAAACCCTCGCCGGACGGACGAGTCTCCTACCTGTCAGCAATCTTCCTCATCTCCCTCCCCAAGCGAGAAGAGGGTTGACCGAGACGCTGCGGGTGCTGGACCATATGATTGTATTCGACCGAGAGTTGCGCGATGGAGTATCATACCATTCGACGGGATTCAACGGTCTGCTCGCGCTTCCACCACCACCACCACCACCACCGGCGACACGCCCGCAGCAGCAGCCGAAGAGAGTGATTCCGCTCCGCTCCGCCTCAATCCACCTCACCACCGTCGAGAGACTTTCGCAATGGAGTTGGGTGCCCGAGGCCCGAAACGATGATGAGCCGGATCGTGAGGGCGCTTGGTCGGCGGAGCCCGTGGCCTCGGTGGATTGGATCGACATGGTGGAAAAGGTATGGAGGAGATGGATCTCAGTACGACAACTCCATTCATGGTAGGCTTGCTCCGATTGGTCGATGTCAAGTTGTCGCAATCGATGACGGTGCCTGAGGCTGAGGTGTCCTGTCCTGTGACTTCCGACTTCACGATGAGGGACGTGGAGATGAAGGGAGGTGATCAAAGAGAAGGGGTTGATGTTATCTGATCAACTCATGAATCGCATTCGCCGTCATCATTCATGTCCTCCATCAGGTAGTGTCACAGGAGTAATCGCAGTGTCCTTCACTTCCCATCACATGCTCGCTGATCCATCCTTTACACCCATCCCTCGACAGCAACGTCCGAAGCAGTGAAACCCACTTGGCAAAGGGACGATCTGCCCAAAACACCCGAACATCACATCTCCCAAAGCACAACCAGACGTGTGCCCTATTGGAAGTTGTTCATCCAGCTGTTGAGGTCGCCCATGATGATCCGCATCTTTTGCAACGCACCCTCTCGGCTCTGCCTCGCAGTGTCGAGTTCGCGCCCGCATGCTACCGTCATAGTATCCGCCCACGTCTTGACGTAACACAGATTCGACGCCGGCTGTGCGTTTCGGAGAGCCTGAAGCTCCGCCTCCAATGAGCGAATAGTCTCCTTCGCCGACTCGTGTTGACTGCTGCCCGTCTTTGCCAGTTCCATCCTGGCCCTGGCCTGCGTGATTTGCGTCTCCAGGTGTTGAGTTGATTCGGTACCCGCGTGTGATGAGACGGTGTCGGCGCACAACCGGATGTGTTTGATCTGGGAAGTGTACTCTTCGAGGCAAACCATTCGCTCGGAAAGCTCGTTGACCTTTTGACGGTACACGTCAATGGCATGTTGAAGAGCGTTCTCCTCACGATGGAAGGCGTACTCCTCTCTCGGTGCGGCCGAATTCGACAGCAGGTCGAGCTTGCGGCGTTGGTGGGAACGGGCGGGTCTGTCGTCAGGCAGGAGATTCGGATTCTGGTGGAGTTTGGAGGTGCGGCGATCAGAAGCTGGGACCTGGCACGCCTGGACGGCAGAAGTCCAGATGGGAGCGGAGACTTTGGGTGGAGGTTTGCAGGCGGCGACCAGAGTCGTAGCCAGAGCCAGGCAGGATACGAAACCTGCATATTCGCCTTGGTCGGACATCTTCGGAAGATCTGCACATCTGGTCTGCAGCTCATCGCCAGGGTGCAGTTGCTGAAGCATTCCGGCAATACTTGAGCTTGCCTCGGTAGGCGCCGTAGTGTAAACAATGGCTTCATGTTCAGCCGGGTCGACCTCTGCGACGAACCAATACCGTACTGCACTCACGCTGGAAGAGGCAACAGACGAGAGGGTGGTGAAATATGTCGATCCGTCGAGGGCGTTGTGTTTCACCACAATCGACTGCTCGAGCAAAGCACCGACGGCGTTACTTTCCATCAGCTCATCACGTGGGTGGCAGAATGTCGCAATCACATCGCGTGCGATCTTCGCCCGTTGGAGGGTTGTGTTGTTTTGCTCCCAGAAACGCGCCGTGCTGCTGACGAAAATGCCTTCACGGTCGCCATCTTCCGAGCGCGGGTGAAGGCGCTTGCTCAAAAGTGCCATGTCGGCTGGATGTTGGGCGGGAAGGGTGAGTGGGCTGTTGCTGCGTGATGATATCGAGTAATGGCCACTGCTTTCGGTTGTCGTCGAATGTTGTGGGCGCGATGGAAAGGTCTCTGGGTTGATGAAGTTTGTTTCCGCGTCGTCGTCTTGCAGCTGCGCGGCCCAGTCCGACGGCCCGGCTCCGCGCCCAGGAGAGGGAAAGAGGTCGCTGGGATCACAGATCGGACTGCTGTGGTCAAACAGACGATTTGATCCGTCTCGTCGGCCACGCTCGGGCGTTGCTGCTGATGCCAGCGAAGAACGAGATTGTCCGAGTGTGTCCTCTTCGTCTTCGTGACGCCGCCCGTTGCCGTCTTGTCCAGCGTGCTGCATGTCCTTGCGATTCTGCCCATCGACTTCTTGTCCCATCACCTGCCCGTCGCCTTCTTGTCTCATGATCTGCCCGTCGTCTTCTTGTCCCATGATCTGCCCGTCGTCTTCTTGTCCAATTCCCTGCCCGTCGTCTTCTTGTCCACTTCCCTGCCCGTCGCCTTCATGTCCGCTGTCCTGCCCATCGCTCCCCGGCTGCTGGCTCTGCACACCGCACTTCTCTTTCTGCCTCGTCGACTCGGTGGGCCGATGCATTCCATCCTCGTTCATTGCCAGTTGGCTTGCAGCCTTGCAATCCCATGGCTGCCATTCGTAAGTTCGACTGGTTGTTCTCAATCCGGCCCGCGACTTGTTCCGTCGCAGTGTGCTGGCATGCTTGAGAAGTTCCACGGCGCGCGCTAATGGCAGAGGGTCGCCTTTGGGTGTTCTCAATCCTGCCAGATCGCGAAGCTCTTTCAGAAAGCGTCTCGTCACTCCCCGCTCTCCAAACAGGACGTAGATGCCCAGAACGCCGCCAAGGTCCTGATGCCACGGGCATTGGTCGGAGAGAAGCCATGTGATGTTGCTGCTCACATTGCGATCGTTGTGTGACAAGCAGATCGCGTTGAAGTGTCGGATCAGGTCTGCTGTGGTCTTCGGAGGGAGGTCGTGCGTGATCGGAAACGTGAACGAGGTGGTGTGTCGTGCGTTCCATAGGTTGCGGTACTGCTCCAGGGCGGTGATGCTAGCAACACGTTCGGCAGCGCAGCTAATGAGCTCTTCGAGTGGTGTTCGAGGTGGAGGTGGAGATGGCGGAGGAGTGGTGGACACGTGGATTCTTGCCATCCCGCGACGAGGTGCTCGTGTAGGCGCGTTATTCTATAGGTGATGTGATGAATGAGCTGTCAGCCCAGCTTTGCAAGACGCATCCGACGAGAGTAAGTGTCCGCACCTTCCCATGCGAGTGGCAGCAGTTCCATGTTAGTTCTACCGCTCGCCCGCGAAATGTTCACTGCCGCATTCATTGTCTGCGCTGTACACAGAGAGACGAGTGAAGGATTGAAAAGAAAAGATGGAGGGTTTGAATACGCAGAGGACGCACTGACTGACCATGGTCACAATCCAGAACCACAATTCAATATGAGCTGAAGCAATTCACGACTGACGGAGACAGCTGAACATCAGGCACGACTGGAATTCAGGCACGACTGGAATTCAGGCATAGCTGCAAATCAGGCACAAAGTGTACACTTATGTACGCTAAGGATGTGTACGCCAAGATGTACACTTGTGCACGCTAAGGATGTACAGATGTGTACGCTAAGGATGTACACTTGTGTACGCTAAGGATGTACAGATGTGTACGCCCGCTCAAATGTGCACTTACGTCAGCCAGTATTAAAACAACAACCCCTCAGATTGCACACCACCTCCGCCTCGACGTCGGCGCAATGACCATCGCCTCTTCCGACCTCTGCGACTTCGACCTCGACCGACCGACCTCTGCGACTTCGACCTCAACTGACCGACCGTTGCTACACTTTGCAGTCCATCTGCAAAGAGGAAGAAACCTGGGAAAGTGGATTGCGAGCGCTGCTTTGCAGTGTCTCGACGATGGAAGGTCGCTTCAGAACATTGTCATCGCAATCATGGGCAGAGCGGGAGACACGGCATACCGTAGGCTTGGAGAAAGGTAAGGAAGAGCCGTGATCGGTCGAGCGAAGATGGCGAGCATCTTCCATGCACCTGCGGCGAGTGGTACAACGAGCAGAGCATTGAGGAGTCGCCAAAGACGGACTGGGAGTGGGACACATGATGCACAAAGGTGCTTGCTAGAGACGAACATCCGCAACCTATACAATGCCTAGCTCTTCGACTTGCTCTCGCCTCTCTTCCTTCCCGACTCATTGCGACCGTTTTCGTTGCGCTGCCACGGGCCTACCTCAAACCCTCCATCAAGTCGGGAGTCTTGCCAACTCCGCCAACATGCCTACCAAGGAGATCTTCGACACCACGTTGTTCTCCTTCCAACTGTGAACGATTGCTGGTCGAGTCGACAGCATCACTTCCGCACCGAGCGGTAACGCGACACGACAGCAAGGCGGGAGGTGGGGAATGGGAGGTCCGAGTAGGCCATGGCATGCATTGCGGGTTGGGAGTGGCAGCCGAATATACTATCCGCAACGGAATTCGAGGTGAGTTGCGGTGGTAGGAGGTTTCACTGCGATTGCCTGGGCGCAGGAGAGGGATGATTCTGGTGTGCGGTGAAAGGCGCCAGCATGAGCGCGGATGGAGATGGATTGGAGGGAGGACATGGTAGTGATGGTCGAGCTAGGGAGAGTCGTTTGTCGTGGAGAAGTATGCTTTTGAGACTACGACCGAGCTTGAAATGCCCCATCGCGAACGGCGGCGCCAGCTCGTCCTGTGCTGGTTGCGAGGTTTTGATCACGGAATGTGCTGAGAGGAGCGGTCGTCGTTGTGCTTGTCGCAGACGAGGAGCCGCCGTCCACTGCACGAGGATTCCTACAGAGTCACAACATGCACGTTCAAAGGAGGAGCCAGCACAACACCGCCAGCTCCACCGGATTCAATGGATCGACTTGTACAATGAGCAACTTCAAGCTATAATGAACGCCCACTCAACACCAGCTGGCTAGCACGTACACCTTTGAAATGTGCACGGCCAGGCTCAATGTGTACGGCGTAGCCTTCAGAACGGCTTACACTTGTGTACGGCAAAACTCAATGTGTACGGGGTAGCCTCCAGTATGGAGGCCACACTTGGCCGTACACTTTCCCGATCTCTTCATTTCTCTTCGTCAACCACCTCGCCATCCGAGTCCCGTACTTCTGACATCGCCGGCCGTGGGTCCAGGAAGCTGTCAATTCGACGTGGATTCCAGCCGTGGCAAGATCGAAGGCACCGAGATTGTGGACCTGGAACGTAGCCACAGTCCAGGCTGTGAGTTCTGTCACGGGTGTAGGTATCGGACATGAGGTGTTCGGTCGGAAAGAGAACACGACCATGAAAGGAGGCAGACGAATCAGGCCTTTCTGGGTGACTGTTCTTCGGGCGCAGTCTTGACCTTGGATGATGCGCTAACAGGCATGACACCTCATTGACAGGACTCTTCGATGTTGCCACCGGCACCGGAACTGTACGTCTTGCCCTGTCGTCTTCCAGCAGTCTGGACAACACCCAAGCTTTCTACATCCTACGAAGAAAAGGGTCTGGATCGATGCATCATGATCGCCATACCGTACAACATCTGGTCGGAAAACGATTGCCTGGCAATGCAAGCAAAGTAGCAGTCGACTGTCACTGTCCACTCTGCGGCACCCTGCACACGCTGGCGGCCCAATCCGACCACTCGCCTTCTTGATTTCGAGGGTCCACAGACTCCAGAGCAACAATCAAGACTCAGCTCAGCTCTGCACAAAATCAACGCTGGTCAGGCAGGGCGCACACGGGCTGCAAACCATCTCATACGAGGCTCTGGCAGCGAGGTGGACGACCTGACGGCGACCACGGTCAACTACTTCGTACGGCACACTGACCCATTGGGCACTACGAAATTGAGGATCGTGGATCGATATGTTCGATCGAAGCCGTGCTACCACAGCAAAGCCCGGTCTACCCTACTGGCAAGATGTGTTGCGTCCCAACTTTTGATGAACCAGTCTTTGGCACACTCGTCCTCGCAGTCTCCGTATCATCGGATACTGGTCCTCCGCAGCACCCGTCCATGCCATCATTGCCATCATCATCGTGCTTTACGGCGTGATCAACTTGGTCAACGTCAAGTAGTACGGCGAAGTCGAATCCTGGGCCGCACTCGGCAAAGTCCTCTTTCGGTCTCATCATCTTCACCTTCTTCGTTATGCTCGGCGGCAACCCTCTAGGCGACCGCTTCGGCTTCCGCTACTGGAACAATCCCGGTAGTTTCAAGTGGACACCTCTCTTCACTGCTGAAGCAACACCTCATGTCGAGTTCGTGGACCGAACGGACTGCCGAGGATCCGTCTCCTGATCCTCGCCGTCTCATCTTGACTGCTTGGTACAACTCCCTTTCAGGACGTCCTTGACCCTCACACGCATATCCCCAATGCGCTCCACTCCGCGCTGGATTGTTCTTACACTACCGACAAGCGTGTCAACTCACCAATTCATCTGGTTCAACTACTGCAGCTTCCTTCCACCGGGCGACAGTATATGTCGGGCGCTTGAGGGACATTCAACGCACCATCTCATCCACGCTGTTGCAGGCGCTTTTGCTCTGTTTGCAGACCGTACTCGGCGGGGATTTCTGCGGCCTCTACCATGTGCGTTGTCGAACCGTCAAGCTGCTTGGATACATCAGAGCTGACCAATCGAGCAGATCCACTCAAACGGCATGAAATGCATGCTCGCAATGGATGCAACGAGGCTTTGTCTCACTGCGCCTTTCCCAGGCCTTTGTGCTCGAGTTTCTACTTTACTGCGTCTCCTGTTCTTCGATTACGGCTTCGATACATCCAATCGACCAAGATACGGTCATGCTCACTGCGATGGCTTGTCCACACTCTATCAGGACCTCGGCAAGTTTTCTCGACGGACTGCATGGTCTTTTGTCTCCTCTCCCTCGGATTCATCAACTTCGCGACTGCGTCCGCACATGCCGTGTGCAGAATCGGGTTTCTCCAGTTCCGGCTAACTGTCCTCGAGACAACACTGTTCAACTTCACCGCCATTGCCTCTCCATCTATCTCCAGCGCACCATCTTGGTATCCAGCTCAACGGCATGGTCCGCTACAAAGGTCTTCGAGTAACCCAAGCATTTGGAATTCGCTCATGTGGGAATGCAAAGCTTACTGCTGCCGCCAATGTTCTTGCTCGGCTACGCGGCTTGGAAGCAGGAACAGACGTCCGCGATCCTGGCTCATATGCGGACTTTGAAGCAGTGCACCGGGTTGCAAAACGTCGGTTGAGCAAAAGCTCTTTCTCCTTGATGGGCTCTGCTCGAAGACGGACATCGGATCGGCATTTCCTGATGATCTGAGAGGTCCGACTGGGCTTCCGGTCGGCGTTTGAGCGGAACGCGTGGTGAAGATGCGCTTACAGCGTAGCTCACGGCACAATATGGATGAGGTCGAGGCATGGACGAAATGCAAGCATCGAGCCCAAACGATGTTGTGAGTAGCCGCGCTCCAGCACAGCAAACGCCGCGCAAACGAGAACCGATGTGAACGGCGGCAGTGAAGCTCAGTCGTCCAATGTACCATGCCCATCCAATTCGTATGTATGGAAAGGCCATCTCCCCACTCCATCTTTCCGCACCCGTCCACAGTTGTTCCTCTCCGCACCCGCTTCATATCTCACCCTCAGACGACACTAAACATATTCTCCGCCGACTTCTTGCACCTTTTCGTGGACGGCGGCGTCGTGCTTTTGCCACGGCGACATTCTCGTGCAGCACTCAACGTCTGGTCCGACGATGGCTGGTGTGCAATCATCGTCCTGCCACCGCCACTGCTACGACAACAGCCCTTGCACTCGGCAGCGCCATGATATCTGTCGACTGGGCCTGGTCGATCGGTCTCCCGTTAACTAACCGCATCGTGCACCTACCTGCTCGGAGACTTGCACTTCTGTAAGTCGCGAACCGACGCCTCCGCCTCCGCCTCCTGGCACCATTTCAATCGAGCGCGTCGCCTGGCTCATCGCCCAAAACTGCTTCCGCTTGCAAGCACGAGGCCGAGTTGAAGGCCTATCTCGATGCCAGCCACTACAAAGCTCTCTACTGTCTCCCCCTCCACCGCTCGGACTGCAGGGTGTTGAACAATCAATCCATGCGATCCTGGCCTCGCGGATCGATTAATTAATTGAGCAATCCGCTGCGACACCCGGGATTGATTAATTAATTAAGTAGTCCGATAGATTAGTTAATCTACGGATTAATTGTTTACTACCCTAGCTCGGAGACGACTAGCGAAGATTAACTATTTAAGCCCTTCTCCCCGCCGATGGACGGAGCTCGAAATGATACACACCGCTAATAGCTTGGTTTTTCGGATTTAGCCGAAATCTTGAATTTCTTTAATCCTCGACTTCACTTTGATTTTTGAGACAGGCGGTTATCCGAACTCACTACGAATTGCTAGCGAATGGATATTTCCAGTCTTAAATAAAAAATATTAGTCTCGAAGGAAGAAAACAATAATTCTAAGGTAGATACCGTGCTAGCTCGGCCGGCGTGCGTATTATAAGTGAAGTGACGCTTATAACTGTATTACGAGTCTAATAATATAATAGCTTTCCTATTATTAACTCCGCTCCGCTATGTACTCGTAGATTATTCGCGGTGCGTTCGTAAGCTATCCGCGAGTAAATTATAGGCTAGATGCGGTGTTTACTTATTATTATTAACCTTTTAACTACACGTCCTCTAAAAACCTTACGAATCGCTTCCTTCGATTACTACTACTACTATTACGCGCTACGCTGTCCGTACGATTACGCCGCTTAATAGCACTTATATATTCTTATTCTACTATTATTACGACCGCCGTCTCCGACCTTACTATTACCGTCGCCGACCTCCTTATTAACACCGTCGTTACTACTACTATAGACTAAGCCGCTTCGTAAGTAATACCTTTAGCCTTTACATATGCACTACTAATAACTCTAGTCTTCTCGACGCAATAGACACTTCGTAAGCACTTAGCTTACCGCTCGCTATACGTTCGCTATACTAATCGTTAAAGTCCTATCTCTCCTACCCGCTCGAACTCCGTAAAACTCCCCGAGTAAGTAATCTTTTAGCTACTCGTAGTACGCTCGTAGTGCTAATCGTTATATAGATATCGTAGGCCGGAGGCCGCGAACAAATACTATAGCTACGATGCCTAAAAATAGGCTACCTACCTCGCCGCCGCCGCTATCGATCCCTCTACGGAGGATAAAAAGAAGTAGAAGAAGAACGCTATATAAGCATAGAGCCTGCCTTTTACTGCTACATCTACTAATTATTATATATAGCGCCTACTTAAAGAAGCGTAATGCTACTAGCCGTATGCTCGAGACGGATTAGGGCAAGCCGGCGAAGGATATATGTAAGATATAAGCTTAGCTTTTGCGTTCGCTGCTTATTCGTTATACATTCGCTAACATCTACGCTTATAGGTGCTCTCGTAAGAAGAATAGCGAGGCTTGCTACGTCTAGGCTAATAGTAGGAAGGAGGCTTACGCCTACTGCCGCTACTAGGGCAAGACCGTAAGTACACGTTCGCCGTCTGTTCGTCGTACACTCTTACTAATTAACACTCTAAAGGGCTACGATGTTTACAACAACACCCCTCCGGCCTCCACACTCGAAGACCGCCTTATAGTAGCCGAAACGAGCCTTACGGCGGCTTAAGCTACGATTACTCTGCTCGATAAGCGGATCCTTAAGATAGAGGCCGATTCGAAGAAGCAAAACGGTTAATTAGGCGAGATCTTTACGGCCTTTACGTTATTTAAGCAGGAGGTGCGTCCGCAGCTTGCGCTATATAAGCGATAGCTACTATAGTCTACCTATAAGGTAGACGATGTAAGACGCTAGGTGTTTAGGTTAGCCTTCGGCACCGCGCGCATTGCGGATGCGCTACTATTAATAGAGTTAAGCGAGTTAGCGGCCTCTAGCCGAGAGCCGACTCCTCTTATTCGTAGTCCGCTATTCGAGGGCTTCGATAATCCTTTCGTCTAGTAGTAGTATAGCATAGTAGTAGCAGTGTTAGTCGCACGATAGCGGCTTGTAGTGTAGCAAATAGAAGAAGTCAACTCGTGTATTCGTGCCTATTCGCTATATATTCGTGCCTCCGAGACTCTCTAAACCGTCTATTGTTAGACTCCTTAGTCTATATTTAACTACATATAGCCTTTAATGCTACACGCCGTGCTACTAGCGATACCTGTTAACTACTACTATCGCCTCTACGAGGAAGCTATTATCGCGAGGGCCTATAATATGCTGCGGTTGCTTATTAGCAAACTGCTGCGGTAGATTATTAGCAAACTCCTCCTTATTAGCCTACTGTTTATTATCGCCTTGCTCTAGAGTATTAACGCCGATAGGCTCCTTATATTGCTCTAGCTCTAGCCTATCGAATACTCGCTCGTTAGCTTCTCTATATATAAAGTCGTTGTTCGGATTAGGCCTCTAGTGCTTAGTAGCATACGGCTTCGGCGACTCGGCTAGTGCATCCGTGCCGTATACACGGAACAGCTTACGAATAGCAGCACGTAGAGTTATGTATGCCTATAGATAGATGCGATACTTCTCTCGGTCCGTTGCCTTACTAGAGACCGGTATGTCAAAGCCTTAACGCTATAGCGTCCGCTCGCACCAGTCTATAGTCGCCGGTAGAAGATATTTATTAAGCTAGAAGCCTATGTTAAGATGTTAATAGTAGGCTTGGAGTTTAAGTTAGGATGTGCGTTAGGGCAAGGGAGTGCGATTAGGCTACGAATGCTTAGCGAACACGCTCGCTAAGCAACTCCTAACCCGCTAGCTGCTTAAGTCTGCTTAGCTTAACAAACTTAGAGCGAGGAAAAACGGCTCGCGAGTAGTCCACGAACGGGCACAAACACACCTTTAAGGTCCCTCTTTATTAGTTCAAGAAGCTCTCCTAGCACACGAATGCCTATCTCTTAAAAGCTAAATAACCTTAGGTTAGAGTATATCGTCGACGGCATGCCGCTTATAACCTATAGACGGCTCTTATCCGAGCGGATGTAATGCGTGTTCTAGAGGTACACGAAGTTAAGGACCGTCTACCTTATAATCGGCATATACACGAATAGCATAGCGATCCGATCGTACTTGTTCTTCTTAAGATACAGCCCCTATAGGTGTAGCTCCATAAAGAACTAGCGCTAACGAGCAGTGCTTGCTGTCTGTTAACGCTACTAACTCTCGATGCGCTAGTTTATCTTGCTAGTACTATATCGAAAGCACTCGTCGAAGGAAATGTCCTAGCGTTAGACGGTTAGTTTATAGCGCTTAATCGATCCTTTAAGCCTATATCTACCTCGTCGCTATCGTGCAGTTGCCGACGGAGTGTTAGATAAGCGTCTACCGTATAGCGAGTCTCTCCGCCGCGATCGCTCTAAAGCATACGGGGACTAAACGGGGTTGTTAGCTCGCAATCGTTGTGTATTCGTTAAAGGATCGTACTTACATTACCTTCCCCTCGTCCGCCGTCTTAATATACTGCTTCTATACGGATACCTACGTTCGTCCGGTAATGCCGATATATATCTATATTATATAGCGGGCGAAGGCGTCTATGCAGCTATAGATCTAGAAGCTAAAGTACTCTAGCTTATAGTATGCATCTATTAACTATGCATAGTTCGGTCCTAGTACAATAATAGCTCTATAGTGCTACTTCGTAGCGAAGGTCCGGCGGTAAACGCTATCTGGATTCAACTCTTTAAGGATCTTGTAGACTATATCTCGGCCGACGATAGTGTATTTGTTCCGCATATGCTCGTATAGCATTCGTCGACTAAGAGCTTCGATATCGCCGTCGTCTAGCTCCTCGCGAAGGACTGTTCGAATCGCCTCCTTAGCGGCTATACGGTTAGCCGTAGCGACCTTCTTATACAAGCCTATCTTCTAGCGTATTCGCTTAACACGCGTAGGGCTAATAATAAATCTATCGTCCTCTAGTAAGCGAGAAGTGTATAGGTTACTTAGTCGAAGGACGTAGAAGGCGTAGGTAATCCGATATCGCAGCATTACTATATCCTTTACGGCTAGACGGTTGGAACAATGCTTTACGTTCCACCTCTTTAGCACCCTTTAGAAGGTCCGTTTAGGGATATTAACACTATAGAGGTTAAGCAAGTCCTATCGAACCGCTAACTGCGAAGAGCCGTTAGCAATACGTATAGTAATCTAGTCGCGGAAGTCCTTAACATCTACTAGTCGTGCTAATAGGCTTGGCGGTTAGCTCTACTCGATAATTGTCGCTATAGTAGGGGGGTCCTCCGAGCGTATAGCGAGCGGATAAACGGAGGGGATGTTAATATTAATAATAAGGAGTGCGGCTAGAGCAGCCGAGGGAAAGTTGTTATCCGGGTAGGAGTACGTAATCGCGAACGCTAGGCGAATAGGCGCGAGCGGGGTAGGGGTCCCCTATTTATTCGATCCTACAACTTATAGACTAAACAATGCACTTAATTAAGGAGTAGTAAGTCGTATCTAGTTTTGTGTATATAAGGAGCTAAGATCTAGCGAACAAGCCTACGAACTACCTACGAACGGGCGTCGGAGATCCCCTCTTATAATATATATAGGCGAATCCCTATATTATCGACCTACAAATCCGCTTCTAGAGTAATATACTAGATGCTAGTAGTATTATCGAGGGTAGTTACGGCGGAGGGAGACGTGCCGATAAAGATCGATATTGCTAAAGTCTACGGCGCCGATAGATCGACTCCGCCTAGGTTTACGCTACCTCCGAAGAGATCGTTGTCGTTAAGAGAAAGGTTAGCGTCGTATACCGGCTCTACCCTTTTATACCTCTACCGTAGGCTCCGCCGCTAGCTCCGCCGATAGCTTAGCTAATAGCTTAGCCGATAGCTCCGTACTAGCGTATACCTAGCGTACGCCTAGCGTCGCCGATAGCACGGTACTAATAGCACAGTGCCGATAAGCGCCTACCGTCTACGACGCTGTCTACGACGCCGTTAGCGCCGCCGTAGCGGAGCCGCCCTCTCCTAGGGTATATATATACGCCTACCGCTACCCTAATACTACTTCCTTTCTATAACGGCGGTGCCCTCTACGTTAAGAAAGGCCTCTATAAGGGTCTATATAGCTAGCGGGCACACGCTAGGAACATTCGAAGAGCGTTCGGCTACGAAAAAGTCTACGAATAGGCCTCGAACCGGCTACGAATACGAGCCGTAGTTTCCTAGTGCTTCTATTATATAGCGGAGACACGGATTAAAGGAGTCCTTAGGCCTCTTATTAGCTACAGTTATTATTGCATAATTAGTCGATTTATATTGCACGTATGCCGCCTAGTCGTAATACTTACTCGCGGCTATTCGTAGGACGTTCGCGGGGCTTAATCGGGAAGGAGTAGTCCGATATTAGAGTTTTTAACAAAGTCTGGAACTAATTAGAAGGGTTACAGCTCTAGCTGCCCTAGGCTAGCCCTACATTCGCCGCGATTCGTAGGGCGTTCGCACCCCCTTATTAGGGGAGAGGAGTTCCACCTCTTCCTAAGGTTTACCGAGGATATTTAGTGCCCTCTTCCTTTATATCTCGCTCGCTCCTTCGTCTACCCTCTCTCCTTACCTATACTACTTCTACTACATCTTCTTCCACTATAGCAGTATTAGAGCGTCGTGTTTAGGGTACGAACTGCACCGTCCTTAGCTAACCGCACACCTAATACTAGCTAGACAATAATAACTTCTACGAGGACTGCAACCGTCTAAATCTACGACGCGCCCTACTGCCTCCACCGGCGGGTGCTACGAACGCAACTGCGAACGCTTGTTATACCTCGTTCGCATCCTTGCCTAACGAAGCTAAAGGGCATCGCTAGACGAGCACCTCGCGAACGTAGCTTCGACCGTAGTAATACAGCGTAGCCGGCTACCCTATTTAGGCTAGTAGTGCTAGCGCTGTAGCAATCTTAGGCCGCTAGCTAAGGGCTACGGACGATCTAGGAACTATAGCATCGCTATCGCCGTCGCTAGTTAAACTAGGTAGTTATAGAGGGAAGGCTCTAGTGCCGAAGAGTGTCCTACCCGAGTTCTTCTACGTCCGCCTTTACGTCTACGAGTAGTAGTAGTATGCCTCGAAGAAGACGTATAAGGTTATAATAGCTCTACTAGTCCAGGAATACTAAGGGTTTAATAGCTTTACGCAGCTAATACTAGACGTATATATAAAGCCGGAGGACTTCCTCGGATTCCTTCTTTCTCGCGTACCTAAGGCCGACATCGCTAATCTAACGAACCGGCGAAGCTTCCACGAATACATCGCGATTACCGACCTAAGTAGACCGGCTAGAGCGTCGACGGTGTTAAGATTAGCGCTTTCGACTAGTAACGTAGTAGTTAACCTATAGCCGTTCGACGTTAAGGGGCATAGTAAAGGGAAAGCTACAAGGTAGATCTACACTATTAACATTGCTCTAATAATGTATACTAGGAGGATAAGGCAATTTAGGGCAGTAGAGGTAGCTTACGAGCTTAAGGAGAGCATAAAGCTAGAGGCTGTTCGCAAAGAGATAGCAGCTCGAGATAAGGCGAAGGTAGAGGGTAGGGAATACATACAAGGGGAAGAGATTAATCCTGCACTTGTCGACGATATAGACCTATTGTGTCTACTAGCGTGTAAGAAGATAGTAGTAGCTCGAGATCGCGCTTAGCTCGGCTAACGAGTGTATTCGGTAGAGGGGGAGGAAGACGAGAGGGATCTAGACGGTACGGATAAAGGAGCTAGTAAGCCCAAATACATCTCCGACTTAGCCGACGATAAAGACCTATTTGTTAACGCGGAGGAGGACAATCTAGGTAAAGGCACCGCGAACACCGGCAGCGAGTATAATGCGAACGGCGGTAACGACCTTTCCTAGGCGCTAGATATAAGGGCTATAGTAGAGGATACAACGGCAAGCGCATACATGCCTAGACTAGTGCTAACGCTAACGCCGACGCTAACGGAGCCGACGGTTAGCGGCCTCGATAAGCATGCTAAGGGTAATAATAATAAGGCTACACCGCCGCCTTAATCGCCGTAGGGACCGTAACGTAAGAAGTAGCGTGTTACTAGAGCTGTAGGTCCGAAGAAGGCTGCTACGAAGAAGACTGCTGCGAAGAAGACTAGTAATCCTTTAACGATAGAGCTTCGGCGGGGAGGTAGTAAACTATTATAGAGCATTCGCCGTGCGTTCGTAATAGGCTCGTGCGTCCGGAGGTTACGTTAGTGCAGCTAGAGGCCTTAATTTAGAGGATCGAGGGGAATTTCGATCGATATATGGGATTTTAATATGTTATGTAGTATCGCCCGAGTACGAACACTCGGCGAACGCTATACGAACGTGCTCGTTAAATATCTTAAGTCCTACTTCCTACTATTAGATGCCCTTTAACGACTCTCTTATGCGCTGCTTCTTCTAGCCTAGCATAACGCTGCATTATTACTACCTTCCTTAGTTAGGTAATTCCTTAATATTGTCTATATCGTCCCTGTTTGCTCTTCTCTAAAAGCTACCTTTTTAGCTTTAAAAACCCTTCCTCGAACAATATTATTATTACTACTACTACCTCCGGCGCTATGCCGACCTCTATATAAGTCCAGACCGTAATTAATACGTACGAATCCTTACCTTACTCGCGAGGCGTTCGTGTACTAATCGTGTTTAGCTTACACCGCCTATAGCAGTCCGGCAATAGCGTTTAGTAGGATTGCTCGCTCTAGAAGTAGCAGAATTAGGTAGTCGAAGCGCTAGATGTCGACGGTAACGCGAATAAGGCGAAGAATGCACTATACGTTCGTTGCTGTTCGCTAAGCGTTCGAGAAGCTAATAGCTTAGTACTAACCTCCGCCGCATTAATTATAGTAGGCTGCTAATAGAAGCCGGTAAAGGACGTGCTGCTCCGTCTCCCTGCGACCGGTATGTATATTCGAGCTCTGCTGCATGTCTAGATGCTAACTATTGTAGGTGTATTAATACTAATATCTCCTACACCGTCTACTTATCGGAAGAAACGTAGTATATACGCTGCCGTATAAAGGGCTTCTCGGTGCGTTCGCCGCCTGTTCGATATGTATTCGTGCTCTTACTAACTCTAATAAGGGCTACCGTGCCTTCGAGGCTCCGCCTCTACCGCTAATAACTACTCTAGAATAGTAGGTCGTAGCGCTATAGGAGTAGCTCGATAAGGTAGCGTAGGCTTAGCGCATATTAACTAGCAAGTTCGAGCAGTTTAAGGACTACGAGGTGCGTCCTTAGCTAGCACTCTATAAGACGTAGTTGTAGTAGTTTAGTAGGCGTATTACCGGTCGCGAGAGATAGGCTATTAATATGTCGGACTTGGAGGCTAGACGCGCTAGCGTTCTATAGCGTTATCTACGTTAATAGTATAGAACCTATGCGATTCGAGGAGATAGAGGGCCTTATCGAGTACGAATAAGCAGCGAACGGCGTACGAGTGTACTCGTTCCTTCCCTTAGATATCTCTTAGCCGTATTATTATTATAAACGTTATCGTTTGTTTACCGTAGGGTTAGGGTTTAGGTTGTTCCTTCACCTTAATAGCGACGACAATAGCAACAACGAGGTCCTGTTTATGCTATATAACACTCGTAAAGGGTTCGTAGTAGTACTCGTTAATTGCTATATACTTTTCGTAGCTTTAAGGCGTGTATTCGGCGACTTTTATGTATATCTGCTCGTTGTAGTTAATTGTTCATTGAAACCGCACTTAAACATGCACGAATTGACCACTCGCAAGGCATTCGCGCACTAATATCGCGATTAGCGATGTTTTTCGACGATGTTATTAATAATTATTGGTCTGGGATATATATTCTCTAATAATCTCTTCGATTTTCTCGCTCGCGACGTTCTTGGTGCACTCGCTCACCAAAACCCTTAGCTTTGTGAAATTCGAAGAGATTGAGAAAGTTCTGAAATCCCAAATCTGGCGGTGTGTATCATTTCGGCCGCGGTACGATGGCCCTGCTGCCGCTGTTCAACGCTGGTGACGTTTTGCCTGCCGCCGGCACTACTATCGATCCCACCGAGCACCTGAGCATGAGACCCGATGGCTTTCTCGCCATCGTTGGTCCCATCACGCCCGTCTGCCACGCCGACCACAACGACAACGACAACGACACTATCTGGTCGCCTGCAGCTATTCACCGCGCTAACGCCATGCTCCTCCGGGACCTCTTCCCCGACAAACTTTCCAACTTTCCACTCCCCTCGCGGCCATCTCCGTCTCAACCTCCCTCGGCGGCGAAATTGGCTCGTATCGTCGACGACAAGTCGGCTCCTCCACTCCCATCTACTGACCAGGAAGACCAGACCCCACATCGACGGCTAATACTACCCGTGTGTACGAGAAGGTGGAGCATACGGAAGGCACTTCGCTGTTGTGAGCTAGCACTTTGATTGGCTTCATGGCCGTGCTTCCCTCTTCGACGACGATGGGTAGTACAATTACCCGCAATTCCTGATTTCCCTCTCGGAGGAGGACGAGCGGGCTTGTGGGCGTAGGTCGGATCTTCAGGCGAAAGCTGCAGGCAATGGGAAAGGAACGAAGGAGGAGTATGTGAGATCTCAAAGTGCAGAAATTTCCTTGCAACTTTGCGGAATCTACCATGCTCCTTCTGAGAGCACAACTGCCTTCTCCACGTTCATCGCCGGACAGCAGCTATGCCTAGAGCTCATGATCCAAACATTGCTCGTTGAAAACATATATGCCCGAAGAGGCGTGTTGAAGAGTTGTTTCGCCTGTCGGGACACGCCGAAAACCGAGAGTACGCAGCGACATTCGATCGAGTTCCGCAGCACTTACATAACAGGCTGATTTTATGCAGGTTACCGTAAACTCGGTTTCTCGCGTCGATATGCTTTCCAAACTACAACTCTAGCCTTTTCACCGCCAGCCTCACCACCTTAGCCCGTCCTCCTCACTCCAGATTCTCGGCCAACAAAGCATTTCCGCATCCTATCCCTCCTATCCTTCCATCCCTCCTATATCGGAAACAATCCCGTTCCAGTCGCAGGTACGTCTACTCCCCACCGCAGAGAAGGCAGACTACTATCCTCCGAAATGCTCACATGTCGGATCAAGTCTCCAAGTCCAAGAACGAGCTCCCCGAAACACCACTTATCTCCATCCGACACTATCCCAAAGGAAAAGGAAGCTACCCGAACCCGCCGCAATCGCAGACCTCGCCGACGGGGATGGATCCGTCGTTGGAGTCGAGGCAGGTGAGAACCGCTTCAGTCGCCCGGATTGCCGTAATTAGTATCGCCAAGGGCGTTGGGCTGGACCTCGATGTAAACATTCGGCTTGAGGAGCGTACGTCTTGGCCATGGTCGACGACGAGCTAGGTGGGTATGAAGTGTGGAGTTCAGTCCGAGGAGATGGAAGAGTCGAGGAAACGGAAGCGGGTTGTTTGTCGAAAGGAGAGAGGGATGATTGATTTGCCTTGCTGATCGTGTAAAGATTATCCGGCAGGAACTTCGAACGCGTGCTGTGACGTCCATCTTGACCAACTTGAATCCCTCGGGCGCGCAGGGGAGACAAGAAGGGAGAGCTTCTACTTGTAGCGGAGAGAAGTCGCAGGACATCGGGCTAGCTGAAGGGTGGTGTCTTGGGTGTTGGCCGGCGGACAGATATAGTCCTTGTACGGACTTGGTCGGCGACGGGAGGCGAGGTGGGAGAAGATTGGGGAATTGAGTGGCGGTGGATTAATAAGTCTTGCTCTCCCGCCGAGATGTTCGCAATGGATTATTTTTTTTGGTTGCTGGGTTTTTTCCCTTAAATGTTCTTGGTCTGATCTCTGCTTATGCCGCAACGTTAATAGTAATGTTGCTTGGTTAATTCTTATCTACTTCTTCACTCGAATGTTATGTAAACGATTGCTGTGGAACGGTGTAATCTCCAGGTCATATTCTTATTGCTCCCCGGAGTACAACGTTGTGCCAAACGATGCCGACTTTCGACGTCTCTCTCTCTCTCTCTCTCTCTCGCTCTTCTTTTTCGGGCTGAACACATTGCCAACAACGCCGAACTCCAAACGTCCAGGCTATCCGCAAAGACTTGGCTTGCTAAAGGCTTAGTAACTGAAGATTGGCAACGGATGAATTAACGTTAAGGCGGCGAGGAATGTAGAAGGAAGAAGAATTTCATGTCTATATATCTAATTGGATCTTTGACATGGGGGATATATACCGCAGAGCGAGCGGAATGAGTGGAAATGTTGCCGAGCTCGGCTGTAAATGGAGTCAGCAGACGAGGACGAGGCAGAGATAACCGAAGCAGTGCGTTTACTGTACGTTCTTCTTGACAACACAGGAACAGCCCTCTTTGGTCGAAGTCTTCTTCGCCTTCTTCGTAGGAAGCTTGATTCCGGCGATGACGTTCTTCTGGCCTATCTCCAAAGCGTAATCCATCTGCTACCAAGAACAGGACATCGCGGTGATTTTCACGCGGTTGAAGTATTTCTCCAGGTTGGAGGTGATTGTAGACGAGGGCGGGTCGTATTGCCAGTCGAGAAAGTGCAGGTGTGCAGCAACGGCAGCGGAGATCTACCCAGGAGCATCGGAGAGGAGATTGGCGAGATTGTGGACCTTGGCGGCGGGCACTGCGGTGGTCTTCTGCAGGTGGACGATGCGGGAGAAGGCAGCAAGCAAATCTGTGTCGTCGTCCTGCACGGACTCTGCAGCATCGGAATCGGCTTCGAGATCCTGCGAAACCTCCACAACAATTGACCCTTCCTCCGTAGACGCCTCTGGGTTCAAGTGGAATGTTTTGACTTCAACGACACTACGCAAGCTAGCCTTTTGGAGCCGCGACGGACATGAGGCTGTTGGCGGTGGCGAGAACCAGAGCTCCCGCGGACTTGCACTGACGCGGAACGGAGTGTCGCAGAGACTGATTCTTTATACCGGCGGCAGCCTGGTGGAGGTTTGGCGGAGGACGAACTCGAAGCTGGAGTCGATCTAGCGAAGGGTGTAGGTGGCCCGAAAGGAAGGGAAGGTCGGCTTGACAGAGCTCCCTCAGACTTGCACTCACACGGAATGGAGTGTGGCGGAGATTGGCTCTTTACACCGGTGGGAGCCTTGGTAGAGTGATCGATCCAGCGAAGGGTATAAGCGGCCTGGGAAGGTCAGCTCTAAGCACAAGTAAAAGGGGTTGTTTTGTGTTGTCACGACGCACCTAAACGTTCTGCCAGTCCACCGTAACTTTCCCTCGCCTTAATTATTGCAGGCGAGAGGTTCTTGTTCGTCATCGTGCGCGTCACGTCACCCGAGAGAGAAGCTTCTGGGATCCACTCGATATGCTCCATCGGGTTCTGTGACAGGCAGTGGGCGGAGATCTGCCGGATCAAGGTGGCGGAGCAGCATGCCAGAGAGGGCATTGTCGTATAATATGTTCTCGTAGATCTGTGAAAAGCATCAGCCACTGGCATTGATGCGAGAACTGGACGATTCGACATGGACGGACTTGATCCTTGGTGGCAACGAGGGAGAGGCTATTGTCCACCTTGGTGACGGTGCCCTGAAGCTGAGGCATCTTTGTTGATGGTGGTGGTGGTGGAAACCTAGTAAACAGCGTGAAGTCGATGCAAGGAAATGGAAGTTTGGCATCGCGAAGTTCAATAGTATTGCGATGGTGAAAGATCAGAGTGCAGGGCAACATTGAAGGAACAAGATTTTGTCAACTCCCAGAACGATGGCAGACAGGCGAACTGTTTGATGATGAGGAAGCCGGCTGATCGATGATCAGGAAGACGGCTGATGATTTCTGCAACCAACGAGGATTGGTCGGCGGGCTCTTGACCAGCAAGAATATTGCCGGACATCAAGCGGCTTGCCAATGAGTGAGTGGACGACTTACTTTTCCAGCAATCGGGGGATCTGAGGGTGCTTCCATTGCTCGTTCTTGGGAAACGGCGGAGCTGTACGTTGCACCATCGTCTTCCTCGCCTTTCTTCTCCTCGCAATGCTTACCATCGTCATACTCGTCGTCCTCTTCCTCGCCTCCCTCCACCGAGGTAGAACTGATGCGACTCCCCTTCGCTCCTCCCCGTCGGCATCGGAGAAATGAGGGTGGACTGGTTTCCCGTCCTTCCTGCCCCGAGACAAGCAATCATTCGATGCTGGAGCTCAGAGTTCGTTGCCGAGGTGAATTGTCTCTACGGGCGATGGAAGCCGGAAACATCGCTTGCCGTGCGGGCGGCATCAACATATTTCCCGCGTGTAAGTTGGTTCGAGTTCCGAGAGACAATTGTTATCGTTGCATGCTTGACAAAGGATGCAGCTGGGCCGTTCACGCTCCGTCAGGGACATCGACTCCGCGGAGCCATCACTGAGACGTTGACACCCATCTCGTTGGCGACACGGACACTCGCAAGACCTCGCATTCGGAAGCGCGGTGAGATGATGTTGCACCGAGGTATACTAAAAGACAGGCCGCTCGTTCACAGAAAACTCCAACTTCTCCTCATTGTCGCCTGGTGCATTCCGACTGTCACTGGACCGTCTGGGCCGTCGTCGAAGTGAGGGTGTTGCGAGACTCCCTGCTCTTCGCCAGTGCTGCGCAGAAACATTGTCATTCGATGACCTGACGGCGGCCATTGTCCTCGGGATGTGCATCGTCATCTTCCTCGACATCGTTGTCATTCATCCAGGCGTGCTCCGTCGAGCTCTGCTTCCGTGTCGTTTGACTGAAGGGAATGGGAGGCTGGATGTTCGTTCGTTCGTTCGCTCCAGTGTTCTGGCTGTGATGCTGAGATCACTCGATCAGGTCGGCGCATGTCCTCGTTGTCGTGTGTCGGGTGCGTGAGGCGTTTCGCGAGGTGGCTTTGCTTTTGGCTTCGTTGATGCAGTCTTGACCTGGTGCCGTGATCAACTTGAGGCGTGACGTAGAACTAGTTCTAGTTCTAGTTCTAGTTCTAAAACTTCAATCCAGCTGGCCGTACACAATTCATTCTTCTTCTCGAGTACATGCCTGATCTTCTCGACCAACACCCCAACATGAAGTGTCCGAAGAGACTGCCCGGTCATCTCAGCCATCAAAATCGGCTCCAGCATGGTGCTCTTCTTCTTGATCTGGCCTTACACATTTCATCTTCTTCTCCCGCTCTCAACGCCTGCATCTCCTCGACAACTTCACCTTCAAGCTCTTGCCGCCGGGCTTATCTGCTTCGATCAGGCGGACCTGCGCAGGAGATGCATGCCTTGGACTGGTGCATCTCGTCTCGAATATGGCGAGTATTGCTGTGAATGATTGTATGCGCTGGGAGATGGGTGCGATGGGAGAAGAGGACTCGGCAGACTATCAAAGACATTGTACTACGGCATCGACAGCGGCGGTGGGATGAGTTGAGATATACTGCTGATCAAGAGCCTTGTCATCAAGAGCCTTCACAACCGGGACGTCGTCTGTCCTCCACCCAAGAGAATGCTGATCGCTTCCAAAGGTAACGTTCAAGTTCACCGAAAGTCTCCGAGGACAGAAACCCGCGACGACCGCCCACATGCTACTACAACCGCCCATCTTGCCGTCAACATTTGGTGCTACTCATCTTACTATGATTCCCAGGGTCAAGCTCAAGCTTCGCGAACAAAACCTCTCTCTCGACCGGTACCACCATGGACCCGATCCTCCGATTTTCTTGTGCCCAACATCTCAAGACCGAGGACGACGTGCTTGAGATGGCGTATTGCGTTGGGCTGAGCCTGCGGGAAAGAAGGCTGTCAATGACGGGAATGTGGCCAAGGCGAAGGAGGTCGCGAGGGAACGGGAGAACAGACTGGCCAAAGTGGGAGTCAGCGGAGAAGAGAGGAATAATAACCGAGAAGAGACCGGCGAAGAGTAAGAAGAGGAGTGTAGCAAAGCGGGAGAAGAGGGCCGCTGAGCTGGAGGACAAGGCGGGCACGGACAACAAGACGCTTGTTCCGCTGGGGAAGCCGTGTGATATGCCCATCTTCGCGCAGACGCCGGCTTCTCAATCCAGCACCCGCTCGAATGATCGTACACGTATGTCGGCTTCGACGCCCGCCGCTGCACCAGCTAACACATCCAAGGTTCATTCAGCCATGGCGGCGCCGGTGAGCCCGCCAAAGACTGCTGCCACTGCATCGGAGATCAGAACGTCGCCGGAGATCACTCCTGCTGCACCCACTCCCGACTTTCCCTCCTTTTCTCAAACACCCAATTTCCCAGCTCCATCCTGCTCCCCAAACCGTCCTTTCTCAACGTACAGATCTTTACTGGATGCCTGCCCGGACTTGTGAAACATCTGTACCATTCCTGGCTGGACATTCGCGACCTACGCACTGATACGTGCATCTCCTCTACCGAAATGGCGAGACTACGCCCGCCTTCAAGTCCACTTCGACAGCCTTCACCTTCACCTTCACCTTCACCTTCACCTTCACCTTCACCTTCACCTTCACCTTCACCTCCATCTCAAACGACGCGTGACGAGGTTATCTGCGGCGCTCCGCCGAGGCGAACGGAGGCACCGCCGCCCTTGATACGTTCCGCAGGCTCTGGCACGAAGACAAGTGTGTTTTCACCGGTGCCATTTTCCGGCCATGCACACGCTCGTCGCAAACCATCGATCACCTGACCCACCACTTCGAGACGATCTACCTCCAGCCGAACGCCACCAATTGCAATCTGGGCGAGGAGGCAGAGTCTCAGGCGTGGTACCTTGAGCAGAGGCAGTGAGAGCGGCAACCCGCCAGTGGACAACCGGATGGAGAGGACGACGAGTGACATGGCGGAAACGCGCGAGAAGGGCAGCAGGAGATTGGACAAGATGACGGCGGAGAATACGAGCGGGATCGTAGGATCAAGCAGGGAAGGGAACAATACGACGGACACAACGATGGACAGGATCAAGGATATGGAGACGAGCAGCAGGGCATTGGGTGTGTCTCTTGGGTGAGCCCAGCGCCATCGCCTGAGCTCCCGCGCGGAACGGGTAACAATGAGTTGATGGATGTTTGAAGATGACCGCACCCTGGACTCCGTCCAAAGAGCTCTCTCCGGCGTCTCTTCAAAGTGACGGACGAAGTACCGACTTTCCTCGAGCACATGGACAGCTCTATCCGGATCCCCATCGGTGCAGCGGTTACGCCAAGGAGAAAAGCTTGGTCCGGCGAGCATCAAGGAGATGAAGACCACCAGCCTGAAGGCTGCAAGCCCGTCAAGGAGGTCTTTTCGCAGCCCGAGGAGGCCGAGGCGACGGTGGAGAGAGGTGCAGAAGGGACATGACATCCACCGGACTTGCACGGACAAGGTTTCATTTTCGAACCGCCGTCGCTGCGGTAGATCTGGTCGCTCGAGCGCGCGGTCAGCAGATGAGCACAGTTTGGAGACCTCAAAAGGCTGTCAAGCGATTTATTGATTTTTTTTGAATCTTTTGAATTTTTGGAGATCTTGGAATTTTTGGAACTTGTTGAATTTTTTTGAATTTTTTTGAATTTCTTGATTTTTAAATTTTTTGTTTTGTTTTTTTTTTTTTTTTTGGATTTGGTTGCGGCACGTTGAGAAGCCACGGTGACGACAGAGAGGACGCCGTAGGAACCTCAAGACTCGAACTTCAACCAAACTGTGTACGACCAGAATCTCATGCTGACTTGAAGGATAATCGATCGGTGAGGAAGGTCGATCTCAAGCGGAGTCAGTCGGTTCTGGAAGCTGATCCAGTGGCCGAAACTGACGGTGGGTGTGCTAGATCCGCCCTTTCCTCCCTCGTCCGCATCCGCACACTTTGGTTCAGCACAGCCTATCGACGTCGACGCCGTGGCCGTGACTTTGTCGAGTAGAAGCCTTGTTGGCCGTCTCACGCAGCATGACAGCGCCCATGGACGCTCCCTGACAAGCTCCGCACAGAGGCGCACCCCATGCGGCATGCAGACAATCGCAGTCCGCAAGATCATTCTCGTCACGCAGTTTGACTACTTCAAAGCCGTCATCTGTGGTCGTTTGCAACAATTCGTCAACGGAGTCATCGATCTCATGGTCATCGACCTGATCGAGCCGGTTGGCCCATGACTAGGATCAACCCTGACCCTCGTTAGGACCAGCGCGCGGGATTGTTTGCTTGGGTTCCTGAGGACACGTACGCATCTTGAATTGGCCGTACACATTTGGACTTGCATTGCAACTGGCCGTATACATTCCAATCAGCCGGCTCGCGCAAGTGGTTCTTGCGGCAGCGGAAGCCGATTGACAGCCTTCTGGGGCGGGTCTTACAAGAATCCATACTGCAGTCGCTCTTCCTTCCTCCACATCGGTCTCGCCCTGTCCCTCCATAGGCCGGCCGCAGCGGACTTTGCCTTCTGGATACTGGAATACCTCCCACGACCAAACACTCCACCCCTTTACAGCCATGTGCCATGTCCGAGAGATCCACCAAGGCCGAACACGAGCAACATGAGACTACGAGACTTACTACGGGATACCGGATGACGCCTTTCATCCAGTCGTTGATTAAGTTTAGTAAAGCCACGGCTACTACTACGGCACTCGCTAGTATTGGTGTGCCTGGAACATTATCCATGCTGGAAGTTGCTGTGCATGATTGCGGTCGAGCAGCATGACGGCACTCGACAGAACTGCAATCGAGCTGAGACGGAATGCAAGTCGGTTTTGTCGTTGAATACAGCACCGGTCCGCCCTGCGGCCTGGCCAAGTCTTTCTCGTGCCGGCAGGGACATCTATTCAGCCTCATCAACGCTTGATGAGAGTGATTTGACGTTAAATCCGCACACAGGTCGATGCGATCTGGTCTTATAATCCGCAGTGCTGGAAAGACGGCAGCAGCATCCGATGCGAAGATACACACAATGCTGAAGATGACCCGAAGAAGACGATCATCCAAGCGTCTCAAGGGCAGGCTTCGGAATCCAAGGCAAGTCAGGTGTTCTTCCGGACGAATTCCTTCTCGATGACTGCTTTTGAGCAGAACCTGCCAGAACAATCTCCTCCCGGCTACAAGGCCGGCACCGGTGGCGAGGAAATACAGGCCCTGGCGGTCCCTGGAACAGCTCGTCTGCGTGGCATATGCGACACGGCTTCGCAATGCAAGAGTGGCAGTACAAGCGGTGAGTCGTCGGCGAGCGCGTGGTCCGCACACAAAGCTGGCTGTACTAATGCATACGATGAGGCCATTTACCTCGTACGGTGTCCGTCTGCTGGAGGCTTCACCACCCTGGCTTCTACGATCATTCAACGGGAAAACAAGAAGACCGAGTACCTTCATGTCCTCGGGCTTTAAACAGTCCCACATTAATTACATCTGCGGTGTCTTCCAATACCACCCTCTGCCTGTCATACACCTCTCGGAATTCTGCCTGCTATTACAAGCCCACATAACCGTACTTGTCGCATTATGTCCAGCCATGGCTCTCACCGCACCCACCGACATCATGCCCGACACCGCCTCACAGGACAACTTCCTTCCCACAGCCGATGAAACTCCACCTACTACATGATCGGAGTGGCTTTGGCGCTGAAAAGAGGATTGAGAAGTTTGTAAAGGGCTGGCTGAAGGAACACGAGCAAGAATATATATTGATCAACAAACAGGCAAGTCACAGCGCCGGAAGCAATTGAACTCTATTCGCGTTTGACTGGCATCCGGACATTAGCTTCATCCTCGACACCATTAACGATCTCAAGGCCGAATTCGCGAAAGACGCAGGCTCCGAGCTACAGATTCAGTCTCCAAAACCGTCTCAGACTGCCGTGGCAACTCGTGGAAGAGGATTGAGAAGTACTGCCCTCTCTGCGGCAACAGTCCCTTATGCGGCAGTGAGGAATGATTCGAAGGGCAATAGTGATTCGACGGGCAATGGACGCCGGAGTCTCAAGCCGGCTGGCTCACAGCCGTTCGCGAGCAGGTCATGGGCATTTAAAGCGAATGCAAGGATACTGCAGCAGCGGCTCCGGCCTCAACGCCTGCACGGCCGGCTAACAACAGCGTTGGCAGTCGTATGCGAGAGTTCAAACGCCAGAAGTTTGCTCATCGAGCAGACACTACAGCTGACGAAATGGCCGAGTATCTGAGCGCGGATCCACTGCTAGGCTCTTGACTTGCCATCGGTGAATACGATCCAGCGATACCGCCGATACCGCCGTTCGACCACATCCAGTATTGGCGTGCACGCTAGAAGCAATGGCTTTGCCTCTCGCGAATGGCGGTTGACTGCCTCTCAATGCCATTAATAAGCGATAATCCCATGCCAGACAGTGCCGATAGCATGTCAGTCCAAGCCAAACCAACAAGCTCAACGTCACAGACCGGGTCCACCAACGCCAAAACACAAGAGCAGAATGCCCAGAGAGCACTTGGCCCGCGTGTATCAAATTGGTTGAACTAGCACCATGGCCTACGATCCGGCTCAGAAACAGCACGTAGCCCGCGCACAAGACGCTGCTTGGACAAGCACGACCGCCTGTGACCCAGCCGTGAACGAGCAGCATGCCGCTAGCATAGTCAGCCAACACGACGATGCTGCCCCTACAGGTGGCATGATAAGTACGGCCATGCTGCGTCGGAGTCGCCGAGCCAGAGGCTGCACTCTTCAGCGAGCTCGGTACTTCGCACAGACAAGATAGTCATTGGCGCGCGGATGATGTGACCTACCCGCCTTGCTGTGACTTCTACTAACACACCATCTTCAGTCCGACGACGAAGCTGTGCGGCCACGGTCGTCCCACTCTCCGTCCAGGCGCAGACGGCTGGTCTACTCCGCTACCACGTCGTAGCTATCCCTGAGACTAGTACGCTCCACAACGCTTCATCCTTCTCCGGACTGCCTCCTCCAGCGATCTTATCATTCCCAAGGACGTTCATATGGGTGTCACAACAGCTCTGCGGTGTTTCCTGGTCCCACAGCAGATATCTAGCGCAACTTGTCCGCTGGACCAACGCTGTTCTCATAAGGTAACATGCGCCTACATTTGATCCGGACCAAACATACCAATCCTTTTCTCCACGCAGACTCCGCTCCAACTTCTCCAGATGATCTCCCTCCGCCTCCTCCCACTACCTTCGACTTTACCGGCCAGCTCGCTCGCTCCACGACCTATGTTCCTTGCTCTCGCTCCGATGCTCGTACCAAAGACACCTTCCAGTTCCGGTCCCACAACCCTTATTTTCTCGACAGATCATTTTCTCGATAGACCGCGAGCTCTCAAGATCCAGGAGCAGACTCCGGAGAGAACTCCTACAGCGAGCATAACGACAGTGAAGACGAAGAGCCGCAACCCACACGATGGACTCCAATCGTGGAAGACAGATCCGTGCGATGCGTAGGTAAGCTGGCCTACAGCTCTTAATACACAGTGTGGTGGATCATCTATAATTAAAGGTAGAGGCAGTCTGTGAGCTTAATAATCTAGAGAACAGAGCATTACATGTCACATACATCAGCGGTAACGGGGAAGTGTCAAGCCCACGGAATGCACTTGCGTCCAAGAAGCTGGCGTAGCCGCGGTGGAGATGGCCCGATGACCCCGAAAGAGTTGCTTGTTCGAAGGCATAGGCGAGGCAACGGGAGTCGGGCATTAGCTCCCCCAAGCATGCAAGCGACGACTACACAAACAAGAACGCCGCCGGCCACGAAGGGATGTTGATCCAACGCCGATCACATCTTTATGGTATGCTCTACTATCTCCAACAAGGCTGCTAGTAACGACCGGCAGCGCATCTAATAGTGCTATATGTTGCTAGCATATCGGCTTATAAATATCCGCTTACGTAGGCGGTTACAATCGTACTAATAACTGAAGTCGTACTAGACATTACTTCGGGTACCTTCTCTTATACTATTATATATGCGCTTAGTTCTAGATATAGTAATCGACAACTTTACGGAGATCCGTCTATACTAACCTAAATATCCCACCGTTTACCGGCCTTACCTATCAAATTGTACCCTAATACCTTTATAATTAGACCTGGAATAGTATATCTATAGCGACTAGTATAGTAATACCGCGCGCTATTATATTACGAGTATAGAGACGTAAATAGAGGACGTTAAGATAGTCTATACTTTCGCCCCTAAGAGTCTATTTGGAAGTAGCTAGACTAACATTAGAGGGATCGAGACGAACGTGTCTTATTATAGCTCTAAGCGGGTATATCGACATCCTAGATAGTCGTAGTAGTAGTAAAAGAGGATAGAGACAATATTAGCGGCGTCCGAACTAGGACTATAGGAATTACTACTACTTAACACCTTATATAAATGTCCTAGAGGCTTCCTAGGATTAAGAGAAAGATAATAGACTAGGAGACGAGATACTTATACTTCTAGTCTCGGTTCTACTACTATAATAACCTTAATACGGACTAGAATGTCTCGGCGATACTTAGCTAGGAGAGAAATTGCTCTTCTAAGGAGCTAGAGATATCTTAGAGGTACTATACCTCCGAATAAGGTTAAGGGTCTAGAAAGCGGACTCGGGTTTAGTAGCTCTATTAAAGGTCTCTATAAGCTAGTCGAAGAAGAACTTAGGGAAGAAGCCTTCTAGTACTACGATAACTTAGTTTAAGAGGGCTATATTAGTAGTCTAAGGTACATTTATAGTTCTCTACTAAATATAGATATATAGACCGTCCTAATATATACTTACGGGTATTATCTAGTCGTAGCTTATTACTATCGCTTTAGTTTCTATATTAAGAAGTCGTAAAGCGATTGTTCCTAAGGGAAACTATACTAGCTCGAGCTTAATCTCGACTTCGTTACTTTTAATATACTAACGTATAGTATATACCGACTTCGCGATCTAATATAGAATCTCGAGAGCTAACGTCTTAAGTTCCCGTAGTCCTAAGAGCTATATAAATCCATTATTCCTATTACGCTAGGTAGTCTAGCTAATATCGTTAGCGCTAATACCTATAGCTTTCTAAGACTTATAAAATTATCGCTACCTTAATACTAATAGTACGTCCGCGGCCGCGGAGGTTAGCTAAATAACCCTAATTCGGGCTACTTATATTATCGATAAATATACCGAGGAAGTATTAACTAGTAAGGGCGAGGTAAATTGTTACACTTGCTTATATAAAGTAAAGATAGAGAGAGTTTACTAAATCCGTATAGTAATATTTAGATTCGTCGTAAGAGTCTATAGTAGCGATAGGAGGGTTATAGAATAGGTAGGTATAGATAAAGACTAATCGACCTATATTAAAGAAGTAGGTATACCGATAGTAGGATCGAGCGTCTATATATATAGTCGAGATATAACTATTTAGGGATTACTAGGGAGTAAGGCGGATTAGTCGCTAATATTACTAAACCTTCCTCGAGGTAATAGTAATTGTTCTAAGAGACTACTAGATTTATTAAAACGTCCTACTTAGTTATACTTATATGTCCTTATTATATACTTCTATATTAATTATAGAGACTAAACTATATTAATTATCTCGACTCTCTAGTAGTAAGTAGATACTCTTATTTATTCGCTCTATATAAACACTTAAAGCTCGCTATTAGTCTCTATTAGGATGTTAGCCTAGTATAATAAGTAGCTTCTACTCTATTAGAATACTAACGTACTACGGATCGATCGGTATCTATACTTAGGAGTAATAGGTTACCGATACGATTATAGTGGACGTTCTCCTTAATATCGCTATAGTCTATAGAATATATCTCGAAGAAGAAGACTATAAGGCGCCTAGGATAAAATATTAGGAGATAAAGGCTAGGCTAAACGTTATATATAACTTAAAAAGGATAAAAAGTATTAGGGCGGACGAGGTTACCTTTACTAATAGTACTATTATAGATACTAGTAGCTTCGTTTATAGGCGCGGACTATATACTTAGTATCTATATACTAGATTACCTAAGGTAATAGCGGCCTAAGCGGAGGTTTAAGGGTAGTTACTATTACTAGGCTACTACTTACGGTAGTAGGTTCGGAGTAGCTAGGACCTAGCGGCGACCGCGAACTAATTACCTCGTCCTTCTTTAGGAACTACTCGTTCTCGTCGGTCGATTATAACGTAGAGAGCCTATTATCCGGGGTAAGGTTATCCTCTTCCGAGCCGTCCCTACTACTACTACTAGTAACACCGACTACGGTAGAGCGTACTCTTAGATCTTAATCTAGAAGGAAAACAAGTATAACGCTTTTCGCTACTCTAAAGATAGAAAACCCGCTCTCGCGACTCTTATAGTAGGTAGCCTTAGTAAAGGCGAAAGAGACTATTATAGAGATATAATTAGCGTCGAGGACTAGATAAGGAGCCTATCTTACTCCGCCTATAGACTACGAGACGGTAAGCTCTTTATCCCTAATATAGTAGTCTAAGCGATAGAGTTATAGTGCTCGTTATAGGCGGGTACTATATAGGTTATACGCCTTATAAAGCTATAAGGTCGGTAACTAATAGAGATTTTACTATAGTTAAAAACGGGCGGACGGGATTATATAGAGTAGACCGGGTTATAGAGATAATAATGCATTTCAACATTATGGAGTAAATCTAAGCTTAAAACTCGCCTACTAACCGCCTATATCGAGGAGGCTAAGGGCGGGCTAGAGGCGCTATAAGACGAATATAATAGCGCTAGCGCCGAGGTACCTAGAAAACCGCCTACTAGGAGAATAAAGACGTATAGCTTAAGGTGTTCTAGCTATAGATCGCTTATCCTACTACTTACCTCCTATTTAAGCGATTTTCCGTCCTTACTCCTACTAGGTACTAGCTCCGTTCCGGTCCTAGTTTATCTCGGCTTACTCTCGGTCCGGAAATAGGAGATAGAACTCTATATTAGAGCTAGAGAGCGAAGAGACGGACTAGCCTAAGTCCTACTAATAGGTTCGTAAATAATATCTCTATCCGGACGTACTCCGCTTTCTTAGGTTCCTTCTCTATCCTATAGCTCCGGAGGTTAATAAGCTTTTAGATAAGGGAATATCCTAGCTTTATCGATAATTAATACCTACCTCCGTACGCCGGCGATCGTAGTCTCCTAGGTATATACGGTAAAGTCGGCTACCCGAGTATAGTCTAATAAGAGTAGCTAGGAATCTTAGCTATCTACTAGATAACGTTAAGGGATTCTCGACTACCTAGGTAACTTTCTCTAGGATAATCGTTCTTAATTCCTATAAGGTAGCGCGAGGTCTACTAGAAAGCGTAAGGAGTATCGAGGAGATAGTATTAGATATTATAGGGTTACTTAGTAAAAGGAGATAGGTAGGAGAGCTAGGTAGGTAAGCATATTATTAGTCTATAGGATACGGAGTTTAGTAGTACATTGCTCTTTACTTTCGAGAGTAGCGGATATGTATTCGGATTTAGTAAGGAATATAATGCTTAAAAGCGAAGTAGTCGTATAGATATCCGTATAGATATACTAACTTTTCTCGGAAAGATGCGTACTACTACTAGTCTACCTTATACGTAGGCCTAAGTATTATTCGCTAGAATGTAGTTTGTTTAGTATAATTAATTGCGACTTATTATATACGAGGGCTTTACCGCTATAGGCTAGCTAACTCCGGAAAAGGGATTTCGAAAGTTAAATTCTCCTCTCTAAGGTTTTTCTCTAATCTAGGGTAGCCGAATTAGCCTACCCCGCTACTTTTCAAGATTTCGGATTTTTAAAAATCTCTCCGGCTTTTATAGAAATCCGTGTTTTAGTAAGCGAACATACTAAGAACGTCGCGAACGTGAAATTATTAGAGATCGTTAGAGAATATATATCCTAGACGAATAGTAATCGATTATATCGACGAAAACAATTACTAATTACGATATTACTATGCGAATGCCTTACGAGTAGTTAATTCCTACTCGTTTAAGTGTGGATTTAATAAATAATTAACTATAACGTATAGATATATATAAAAGTCGCCGAATATACGCCTTAAAGCTACGAAAAGTATATAGTAATTAACGAGCACTACTACGAACCCTTTACGAGTATTATATAGTATAAATAGGACCTCGTTGTTACTATTATCGTCGCTATTAAAGTGAAGGAACAACCTAAACCCTAACCCTACTACGATAAACAAACGATAACGTTTATAATAATAACATCCTTAGCTAAGAGATATTCAAGGGAAAGAACGAGCATACTCGTACGCCGTTCGCTAATTATTCGTACTCGATAAGGCCCTCTATCTCCTCGAATCGTATATACTATTAACGTAGATAACGCTATAGAACGCTAGCGCGTCTAGCCTCTAAGTCTGATATATTAATAGCCTATGTCTCTCGACTAGTAATACGCCTACTAAACTACTATAACTACGTCTTATAGAGTGCTAGCTAAGGACGTACCTCGTAGTCCTTCAATTGCTCGAACTTACTAGTTAATATGCGCTAAGCCTATGCTACCTTATTAAGCTACTCCTATAGCGCTACGACCTACTATTCTAGAGTAGTTGTTAGTAGTAGAGGCGGAGCCTCGAAGGTACGGTAGCCCTTATTAGAGTTAAAGAGCACGAATATATATCGAATAGGTAGCGAACGTACCGAGAAGCCCTTTATACGGTAGCGTATATACTACGCTTCTTCTAATAAGTAGACAGTATAGGCGATATTAGTATTAATATACCTATAATAGTTAGCATTTAGATATATAGTAGAGCTCGAATATATATACCGGTCGTAGGAAGACGGAGTAGTACGTCCTTTACCGGCCTCTATTAGTAGCCTACTATAATTAATATAGCGGAGGTTAGTACTAAGCTATTAGCTTCTCGAACGCTTAGCGAATAGTAACGAACGTATAGTATATTATTCGCCTTATTCGCGTTACCGTCGATATCTAGCGCTTCGACTACCTAATTCTACTACTTCTAGAGCGAGCAATCCTACTAAACGCTATTACCGGACTACTATAGGCGGTATAAGCTAAATACGATTAGTATACGAACGCCGCGCGAGTAAGGTAAGGATTCGTACGTATTAATTATAGTCTAGACTTATACGGAGGTCGGCATAGCGCCGGAGGTAGTAGTAGTAGTAGTAATAATAATGTTATTCGAGGAAAAGTTTTTAAAGCTAAAAAGGTAGCTTTTAAAGAAGAGCAAACGGGGACGATATAGACAATATTAAGGAATTACCTAACTAAGGAAGGTAGTAATAATGTAGCGTTATACTAGGCTAGAAGAAGTAGCGTATAAGAGAGTCGTTAAAGGGTATCTAATAGTAGAGAGTAAGATATAAGATATTTAACGAGTACGTTCGTATAGTATTCGTAGAGTGTTCGTACTCGGGCAATACTATAGAATATATTAAAATCCTATATATCGATCGTAATTCCCCTCGATCCTCGGAATTAAGGCCTCTAGCTATACTAACGTAACCTCCGGACGTACGAGCCTATTACGAACGTATAGCGAATGCCCTATAATAGTTTACTACCTCCCCGCCGAAGCTCTATCGTTAAAGCATTACTAGTCTTCTTCGTAGTAGTCTTCTTTATAGTAGTCTTCTTCGTAGTAGCCTTCTTCGGCCCTACGGCTCTAGTAATACGCTACTTCTTACGTTACGGTCCCTACGGCGATTAAGGTAGCATTACGGCCTTATTATTACCCTTAGCATACTTATCGAGGCCGCTAAACGTCAGCTCCGTTAGCGTTAGCGTTAGCGTTAGTACTAGCTCGGGTATATATACGCTTGCCGTTATATCCTCTACTATAGCCCTTATATCTAGCGCCTAGGAAAGGTCGTTACCGCTATTCGTATTATACTCGCTACCTACGTTCGCGCTACCTTTACCTAAATTGTCCTCCTTTGCGTTAACGAATAGGTCCTTATTATTAGCTAAGTCGGAGATATATTCGGGCTTACTAGCCCCGTTATCTATACCGTTCGGATCCCTCTTATCTTCCTCCTCCTCTACCGAATATACTCGTTAGCCGAGCTAAGCGCGATCTCGAGCTACTACTATCTTCTTATACGCTAGTAGACATAATAGGGCTATATCGTCGACAAGTGTAGGATTAATCTCTTCCTCTTAGATATATTCCCTACTCTCTACCTTCGCCCTATCTCGAGCTACTATCTCTTTACGCATAGCCTCTAGCTTTATACTCTCTTTAAGCTCGTAAGCTACCTCTACCGCCTTAAAATGCCTTATCCTCCTAGTAAATATAATTAGAGCAATATTAATAGTATAGATCCGCCTTCTAGTCTTACCTTTACTATACCGGTTAACTTCGAATAGCTATAGGTTAACTACTACGTTACTAGTCGAGAGCGCTAGTTTTAATATAGTCGAGGCTCTAGTCGGTCTACTAAGATCGGTAATCGTAATATATTCGTAGAAGCTCCGCTACCTCGTTACATTAGTAATATTAGCCTTAGGTACGTAAGAAAGAAGGAATCCGAGGAAGTTCTCTAGCTTAAGGTATGCGTCTAGTATAGGCTAAGTAAAGCTATTAAACCCTTAGTGTTCCTATACTAGTAGAGCTATTATAACCTTAAACGTCTTCTTCGAGGTATACTACTACTACTTATAGACGTAAAGGCGGACGTAGAAGAACTTAGGTAGGATACTATAGTAGGGAAAGTCGCACTAGTCACGTGTATCTAGTAGTGCTACCTTCGTCGCTAGGTAGCTAATAGACTTTATCCTCTATTATGCTACCCTTTTAGCACTTCGAAGGCACAATAGCATATAGCACTTAAATCTACCTCCTCGTTGCCCCCCTATCTACCTTCCCTCTTCTTCTTTTTATATGTTTACCTTCTATAGCCCTCTTTTACTATACCTCCGGTGTATACTACTGCTATCCGACGGGAGTTTGGAGTCTGTGTATACTCCCCCCTTACATTTTAGTGGACGATGTAAGACTCCTACACTCGCTTTAGCGGTGTAGTAAGATATATAGGATAGTAGTAGTGTGCTATAAGCGACGAGCCTACGAGAAATACACGATATCCGAGAAATACGCCGGTCGTACCCTCGAGTAAATAACTACCTACGACCACAACAACCTTAAATACCTCTACCCCTTAGCTAGGGTAGATGCAGCTCCAAGTCCAAATCCAAATCCAAGTCCAAATCCAAATCCAATTTCGAATCCAAATACCGATACCTAATATATACGAATAGCTACGTGCACATTACCGGCTATAGGAGTAGCCGAGAAAAGTTTTCTTATCCCTCGACGATAGCTACCTCTAAACTAGCTACTCCGCTATATGTAATAGGGACTACACCTCTAGCGTCTACTACATACTCTTAAAATAGACACGCACTACGGAGAGGTTTCTACTATAGAAAGAGGGTGTCTCGGGGGTAAAAGGAGCCTCCTAGACCAAAATTCCTACTATAATAGCTTCGCCTACTACCCGCCGCACTCCTCCTTCGTGCCCTCTCTTCTCTATAGACAGCCCCTTAACGACGACTTCCGGCTAGTTGCTAAAGAAGAAAGAGTCCAGATTATAGAGGACTAATACCTAGGGAGATATACCCTCCCTACCGGCCGATTACCCCTTATAGATACAATAGACGTTATGGACGCTATAGGCATTATAATACGAGGGGTTACGTAACTAGCAGATTATTACTATCCGTAGGGAGATAGCAGCGAGGATGCCGGCTCGGTCTTAACACACCGTAGCAGCTAGGCGGGTAAGGAGTATCTAACTAGTGGGTTTTAACACACCGTAGTAGCTAAGGGCGAGGGTCCTTCTTACTAGCCAGACTACCCACTACCTTAACGACGACTTCCGGCTAGTTACTAAGGAGAGAACCCAGACTACGGAAGAAGAAGTTCTAAAGATATACCCTCTTTGCCGTCCGCCTATCTCCTTATAGGCACTATGGATGCTATGGACACAAATAGACAAACGATTACGTAACCGGTAGATCGTTACTAGTAGTAGAGCCGGAGGAGGTAGGTGCTAAGTCTCCTTAAGGCGGGGACAGCGAATACCCTAAGAACAATGTCGGCGCGGTCTTAACATACCGTAGCAGCTAGGCGGGTAAGAAGTATCTAACTAGTAGCGTGTTCTCTAGGGGAATGGACGTACGAGCACCGCTCGGACTACCTCGTAGCTAAAGCGGTAATAATCGTCCTATTACCGATATTAGCACTGTTACCGATGTTAGCACTACTAGCATTACGAGCACTACCGTGCCTCGTATATAAGAGTAGGACCCGCCGCTCTATTACCGAGTACCTAGAGGTTTGAAGAAAGTAGCTAGTACACCTAGCACTACTACTATATACGAGAATACCGTCTACTACTCTATACGCACGCTACCGCCTCCCTTATATAGAGGGACTATCGAACCTTCTCTAGGCTTACGATGTTTACTAGACTATTAGGAGTTACTAGTCTGGGAAAGGTTCTAATACTCCTATACGCTACTAACACCTATTCTACTCCACACCTTATTTCCGCAGCTTCCCTTTCGAGACTCTAGTATCGCCGTCGAGCTCGAATAGTGTTAGCTCGTAAGCGGATCCGACACCGATAGCCCCCTCTAGGCGACGTAGTAATACTACTAGCCCTATTTGGAGTCTCGCTTTCTTTACTAGACTAATAGTCTAGGAAATACTAAAATACTAGCCTACATCCCCTCCGAGGTACAAAAGAGACACTACAACTACTCCTGTTTGCCTATATCTCTAACATACCTACTTCCAACGAAGTGCTTTAATTTCTTAGCTAAAAGAATCCACTATATTAACACCTAAAGACAAACCCTCGTCCTCTAAGGAACAACCCGCTAGCAACTAGCCCGCTATCCCTACTAAGCGTAAGCATATAGCTAGCGCGTCCGAAGTATTAAATGCTCTACTAAGCCGTCCTAGTAATTCGGGGGCGGCAACACCTCTCTAGTCCCCTCTAGATGCATCGTCCTACCGCGACGACAATATAATTCCTTCCGCCCGCTTTACGACTAACTCGACCGATAGTTCCAACGATAATATTACTAATTAGCACTATAGACGCCCCTCTACTAACGCCGCATCTTATAGCAATAGCCCCCCTTCCTAATCTACTAACCTGAACGTTATAGACCTTATCTAGGCCCTTACTACCGCTCTTCGGACTCCGGCCCCTACCTCTCGTAGTAGAGCCCCGTTCCCTAGAGAAAATGGATCTCCCTCTTTCGATAGCTCCGATACTTCTACCTTCTTTTAGGCTATAGACGACTTCTTTAAACTGTACTTCTTAGGCTTACAAACCCCGGATAACTAGAGGATCCGCCTTATTACTCGCTATACTATCCCGGATGTACGTATATAGCTCGAGAGTCTAGACACCTACACTAGAGGTAACTACGATTACTTCCGGAAGGATGCCCTCGCCTACTATAAGAGCTACGACAGCCAGGTATATAAGTACGGCCTACTATTCCTCGAACAGTTCTACTCGAAAAAGAGGGTCTGGGACGTTATAGGTACTACCGATAATCTAAGGTAGTATGTTATAACCTTCCGGGCTATGTCGAATCGGATCCCTCTTAACTAGTATAACAACGTTGCTCGATTTCGCCTCTTCCTTAAGGGGCTACCTACTAAGGTTAGACACGAAATTATAAGTAAGCTAGAAATCGACGTCTCGGAGACATCGTCCTATATAGACCTCTCTACCCTCTACAATGCGACGCTTAAGTACGTTACTAGCCGTATTGTATACTAATAGATGTACGGTAGCACTAGTAACGAGGTCGCTACTAAGCTAGTTACCTAGACTAAAAAGAGGTACCCGAAACTAGATGTATTAAACGACGGTCTTTGGACATTAAGAACATAGAAGTCAAAGGAACCGGACATAGACGAACTCTATAACAAGGTAATAAAGTTGACGATAGCGAAGCTGGATCGAGATAACTCCACCAAGGCACGACGAGGTGCTGTTAACCCTCCTAGACAAATCGGACAGTCCCACTTTGCTAGTGTTACTACTAATAACTCGTAAGAGTACTACGTACACATAGCCTCCTTAAACCTAGCACCGCTAGGCTCTAGAGTCCTATATAGCCGCTCCACTTCTTATAGTTAGTCCTCGGTAGACAAGCTAATATGCTTCCACTACTTCGAGCCGGGACATACTATGTAGGAATGTAAGTATATGCATTTCCTACTATTAGCGGAGTAGGCTTATCGCGACTCCGAGAAGAAATAGTATATTAGAAAGGAGGGTAATGTTAACCGAAGAAAGCTATTATTCCGGAACTACTAAGATTAGCCGAAGCTTAGGATGTTAATACTAGCGATCGAAGAGGTATAGGGACGCCCGATTACCTAGCCGGCATACATTAATATCGAACATGCTATAAGACATTAGCCGACCTATAAACTACCTACTAATTTCACTGCCCCTCGGATGCTATTCCCTCCTATCGACTAGTTACTAGCCCCTAGCCTATGTCCTATACTACCGGCTACTCTATCTCGTCCGCCGCGAGCGGTAGGGTAGCCCTTATCTCTAGCTACTAGGGCAAACAGCATACCTCTAGGATCGAAGGACTCTACCTAGATAGGGGCTCGATTCTATAGCGTTATTATAGGAAGTATCCCGGAGGACCTAGTATATATTAACGAAGACGACCCCTATGCTACTAACTTTAATGTAGTAACGAGACCTCTCCCTACCTTAAAAGGGAAGGATCTAGTACCGAAACCAAAGGGAGAAGACAAAAACCGAGTAACGAAACCGAAGAAGTTAGTCTAGATAGACATTAATGCTAGCAAGGATCTAGACTCCGAGGAGTACCTTAAGCTAGTCGATAGTGCTACGGGAGGAACCCCCGATACTTAGGAGACCCTCGCTAGGGATTAGCCCTTCGATATAGGAGACACTCTACCCTCGGCATAGCAACCAAGATTTAATCCTACTAAAGAGACCGAAGGGGAAATAGATATAGATAACGAGAATCCAGTTATCGGCCCGGTTAACCTACTAATAAGGAAAAGGAAGCGAGTAAAGGCATCCGGAAACTAGAGGAAGGACTTATATCTACGAGATCGTATAGACATAAACAAAGTAGCTATAGATCGAGTTATAGCCTAACCTTTAGGGATACTTATTAGTAAGCTTCTAGCTGTTGCCCCTTACCTTTCGAAAGAATTCTTTAGACGAGTAGCCTACAATAAGGAAGAGTTTGCTAAGCTCGCGAAGGAAGTAGGACTATCGGTTAATATTAAGGAAAGTAACTACCCTATATTCGCCGACTATCTACCGAGTGCTCTCGGACTATAGATTAACTACGAGACTAGCTATTAGGAGCATAGGCTACTATCGGGGTTTAGAGCCCGGAATGGATTTATCGAAGAAGACGAAGTCGATAATAAGGATAAGACTAACCTCGGCCTAATAGTAAAAGAACTATATATTATTATCCCTCTAGGACGTACGAGGGACCTCTATAAAATCCCTAGGGAGGCCAAGTTCCTTTTCGATAATCATAACTATGTTATTGTTCCCTTACCTATTGTCGAATACGTAGTTAGGCCTAGGAACTTCCGGGGAAGGAAGGCGACGATTAATAAAGGATCCGAGGGCAACATTATGTACTAGGAGGTAGTTAAAAGAGCGGGCCTTAGCATCCGCACCTATAAGTCTATTACTATAAACACGGTTAGTAGATAGGTAGATTTCCTTAGGATTGCGGAGAAAGTTCCTATCGAGGTAATAGGTGTCCTAACCTATTTATCCTTCCTCGTTACAAGATAGGCCCCTTTCCTACTTAGACGCCCTTAGGTAAGGTAGGTCCGCCTTATCTCGAAAAACTATAACGACGGATCCCTAGAGTGTACTATTACCTAGCTCGACGGGACAACGACTATATAGACGGTAGTCGAGAGTACGGGTCTAAGATATAGAACGACCGCATCCTTCTATATACTAAAGTCGGGAAAAGCCTAAGCTACCGACACGAGTCCGGGAACTTAGTAGCTACATTTAACTACCCGGAGGATTATCTCTAAGCATTAGGTACCCGACTGCCGGTCCAGATTAAGTCGTAGAGGCTAGAATCTTTTCTAGACTAGTAGTCTAGGAAAAGGGAAGCAGTAGTAGCGCTAGTACAACCCTCGGATGCTCCGAAGCCTTTACTAGACTAGCGGTCTAGGAAACACCCGATTAGCTTTTGGGACGAAGTTAGGGCCTAGGACGAGTATAAGGTAGTTACCTCAGAAGAATATACACTTAACCCTAAACGGACGTGTTGGGAGACCGGATCCTAAGCCCGCATTGCGTCCTAGCTTCTAGAATAGTCTAATATACTCGCTACGGATCGGGACATTCGAGCTCGGCAAGTAGACGTAGTAGTAGGTAACACCTTCACCCTATATAAGCGAAAAGCCGACAAAGTTAAGCCTATAGAGGCTAGTATCTATAAGATAGGTAGAAAGGGGCCCGGAGGGATCTTTAACTAGAAAGACAAGTGCCTTGCGAGAGAGGCCCTACTACTAAGGAGTAGCTACTCCTAGGATTATAAGTACCTTATTTAGAAGTTCTTAACAATAGAGCGCGGATCGAGGCTTACGGAGGACCGAATAGGGAGCTTTAAGACGATAGTAAAGCTAAGTCCCGAGGAGTTAGAGCTTTTTTATGCCTATCTATTCCGGCGAGAGGAGGCACTAGCATAGGACTTTTTATATGTTAGTCGACTTAACCCGGACGTCTCTCCGCTAGTCGAGATTCGAACGATACCCTATAAGGCCTAGTAGTATAAGAACTTCTATATACCTACTACATTAGAGAAGGTTGTTATTAGG